>APFE030577280.1:0-15949 GCA_000404065.3 Pinus taeda | reverse complement strand
AAAACTTTTAATAGGAAATAAGAAATAATTAGTTATTAATTAATATCATAATATATATTAAGTATAATCTAACTTAGAAAAGACAACAAATTTTCACGTCATATACCACATTCGCGGGATAATCTAATACACCTACACATCTATCCATTTCAAGCCTAAATTTTTCCAGTTCTATTTCTTAGGAAATATTCCGTCTACCCCTCTCGTCTCTAATTCTTAGACTTGATTTTACCATGTTGACCGAATTAGGTCTTTACGACATCAAACTCAGTAATATACCTCAAGGGATTGCCAACTTGGCCAAACTAAACTATTTATATTTGTCTTCAAATATGCTCACGGATAACATTTTTGTAACCGTGTCTAGTTTGAACAAATCAAGCACTTTACTTATTAATGAGAATACGTTAAGTGGTAATACTCCTATAACCCTCCAAATTTTGAAATAATTATCATATATATTTTTTGGGGTTAATCGTTTGAGAGGGACAACTCTAAGTTTTATAGGAAAATATTTTTTACTCACTTATCTAAATTTGGCTTTAAATAAATTAATTGGCCAAATTGATGAAGTTATTACCAATTTAAGAAAGCTTGAATCTAATGATGATCAATAGGAATACAAGTGATAACAAGCAAATAATACATGCATCAAATTACAAAAAAAAATATTCAGCAAACGCCCATATAAAAGCTGGAAATGGAGAACTTCTGAGCCATTTTATTATATTTATGCAAGTCAAATACAATAGATGATGGAATGGTGCACCTAGGCTTGTCTAAAATGATAATAAGGACCAAGCCTATGTAGGAAAATCGCCGAGATAAAGGTTGCCTAGCTATTGCACCAATTTTCATTGAGCTGCCGAGAAACCACTACTTTATTGAAGTTCGAATGGATGGTAGGTGCATTGAAACTGCTGATAATTTTTTATGCTTTTAAACCTGGACTTCTTGGCCAAAGCCCAGAAATGGTTTGGCCTGATTTGGAATTCACGAAATCGACCCCCAAAGGTACTATTCAATCCCTAGCAATTCTACACTACCTGCTGCAAATATATGACTTAAAATCCCACCTCTATTGCTAAAAAAATTATGAAACTTTAGATTTGGGATCCCTGTCAAAAACCTAGAAAAATCCAGAAGGGAATTTCTCTGGTTTTGAATTTGGATTTTCAGCGTCCTTGGAGCCTATCCCCAACTGCTACAACGAAATTCAACTTGCAGGAAATAGCTTGCCAAGCCCTCTGAAGATACCCCTAGAATGTTGGGTCCACCTGTATTGAATAACTCCTTTCTTCCCAAATGACCCTTCGTCTGGATGACTGCACTCCCAACACCACGAGTTTGTTGTGACAGTGGCCTCTGCGCTCGTCTAGCTGGCTGCTACTCCAGCAGAGTTGTCCTTTCTATGCTGCCTCCTCAACTCTCGACTCTCCCAGCAAGCTGTGAATCCCTTTGTTGGTCTATTCCTGACTCTCCCTCCAAGCTGTGAATCCTCCATGCTAATTTCTAACCCTTCCTGCCTATTCTTTGCCTGCCTAGGAATATGCAGTTCCTCTTTGTGCTGATGACTGAAGTGTGTGACTGTATCAGACTCCCTGGAAACTCCTGTGTAACAACCTCCCTAGGGTGGGCATGGATGGTCTGTCGAAGAAGAGGTTGAATCTTCCCTGTGGAAGACTCATGTCTAAACAGCCGGTAGACTTGCTAAACAACAGAGCGTACAAAATGAATTTATTTGTCAAAATAATCAGAATGCTCGAAAATGAGAGCTCCATCCCCTTTTATCACCTTGGGCTCCCTTAGCCTCTTGTGGGCCCCTCCTTCCACTAACTCTAATTCCCTCCAACATCCTCCTTGGCCAAATTCAAATTATGCATGGGTGGCCTCCACATTCCACTAGCTGCCAAAAATAATTCGAATTGCCTATAGTTCTTAAGTTTCTTTGTGTGGGATTCTCCTCTTAAAACAAAATTGCTACCAAAATTTTGTAGCAACACCCTATTACAAATGGGTTTGAGAAGGGACATGGCAGTCCTCCCCTCCCAAATTTTGCTTGCCCACAAGCAACCTCAAATTTGGGTGTTCCAATATTGGCTCTCCCTCCTAGGTGGCATCCTCATCCGACAAGTTCTTCCAACACCCCAAAAATCACTTGTCCTCAAGCAATGCCTGAACGAGCATCCTCTCTAATTGTTGCTCCCCACTGTCATTGTAACATGTGCTAGGGTCCCATATGTGCCACTGAATCATCCCTGGCCTCAACATTTTACTAATATGGAAGAATCTTTCAATACTAGGATCCCAGGCCATCCTATCCAACATGAAGCTCCCCTTTCTCCACTCAGTATCCTGCCCAGTGCAAGTACCAGAAGTCCCTTGCTCCATCAGTAACTTGCTAAATCCAAATGCAAGGTCTGTATGATCTCCCCCTATAGTATCTAGCGCATCCCTAAAGGTTATTGAGCTGTGAGGGGTTGTGGCACACTAGTTCCTTGCTCGTCTCGGAGTGGTGCCACCATGTTGATGTTACGCTACTCAAACTATGTCATACTCCCCATCATGTGCAGAGAGTATCCTACTCTCTTGGATCTCGATGGTGTAATACTGAAAGATGCGAGGCACATACTTCCTGGGCATCTCCATGGCACCAAGACCTACCCATCCAAATCTAACTCTGAACCTATACAGCAATAGAGAATGTCTTCCTCCCCATATGATGAAACCCTCTATGAACCCCCATGTGTCATCCCAAGAACATACTATATCACTCTCTGCCATGACTCTGCTTATCATGAAAGATCTATCGATCAACTGAATCCCTGCATACCATAGGCAGACTTGTTGCTTCATAGCCCTGACAACCAATGGAATCCCTTTGTCCCTCATCTATAGTCCATGCATGCCACCCATATAGAGGCTCCATACATCATGAAATAATCTAAGGCATGCTAAATTGTCCGGTTCCTGCCACTGTGTAGTACTAATGACCACTAGAAACCACGTGTGCCAAATAGCTACCCCCTGAATGAAACCAATAGATGGGTATCTGATATGCGCAATCGACTTAGTGTATGTGGATCCATCCTGCTCCTGCCAACCATTGCCACCGGTTCAACTACCTGCCCCCTGTAGAATATGTCGATACAATTTCGGGATCCCAGATACATGATGGACAACTATCTCAGTCGCATACGGTACCCTCTACTCATGCATGGTCCAGACATGCCCTGTGGAAAGAGTGAAACATGTCTCCCCCATGACTAGCTCCCTAGGTATAAGATCAGTGATCAATGGTGTGCCATCCCTATCGGTTATCACCTCATCCGTCGACCTGTTGCTGTCAACTTGCACAATGACTCGATGGCGCCACTGAGAAGTCTCCCCTCTATCGCACCAAGTGTCATCCAGATATCTTGGGTGAGCTCCCCACCCCCTGCTGCTCATGCCCAAAGTGTCAAAGGACAACAACCAGATCGCCCATTCTTGTAAGTGACGTAGAAGAGGGTCAAAGGTGTGAGTCCCCTCGGATACCATCATGTATTGCTCATCTATGTCCCCATCGATCCTGGGTGAACTACACCCAAAGGTATGCCTGGTATCTCCGTCCATGGGTGTCCCTAGAGGCAGCACTCCAAGACCTTTTTGTGCAACACCATATGCCTCTACATATCACCGATCATCCCAGTACTCCTGGACATGCCACTATACACCGCGGCTTACTCCTGTACACTGCGGGATACCCTTGACTGTAGCTATGCCATATTGTATCATCCTACTTCCTACCTATGTCACAGCACCTATCACTCGCTGCATGTACTCACGACGATGTGAGGCACTCGCACTCTGCAACGTAGTGCAACACACTTGAACACACCACCATGCATCTCCATGCCCACCTGTAGACCACTACTCAACGCTATATGCTCCCACACATCCATAGATATGATGGCCTAGAGCTATTTCTGTACATGTCAGGGCACACCCAATCAATATCATCACCTCCACCATCGCATCATTATCCCTGTCGATGAATGGATCTTCCCTCCAAATCCCCCTGAGGGATCCAAGAAGTTACGCTCGCTATGTGTCAGCAGTGATGCCCTCTACATCCTCTATGCCCTACACAAAAGTGAAGAACCCCCAACTCCATGCAAGGCATCATTTGGTGGTCTGCCAATGCCGCCTCCTTCGACAAATTCTTGCCAGAGTATGTTGATCACCTAGTGATCATGTGTACAAATGCCATACCAAGAAAAGTGGAAGAGTTTGTCCATAAACTGGTCGACCACTGGTGTTGACCGAGACTGCCGTAGCGAAAGTGCATGCTCAACTGCTAGGTCAACTGCACCATCCCGATTGTAGTTAACCAACATACTTGGGAAATGATAGGTAGTCCCTCTGGATCCCAATGCCAGTCGGGGCTTCCAGCATCCTGAGAGTCTGGAAACTCCTACTAAGCTCCACTTGGGTCCACTACCATCTCCATAGTCCACTCCACCAGGTACTAACTCAGAATATCTCGCACCCAACCCTAACAGAGGGATCGAATGAACGAACTACCGCACATAGAACAACCCCATAATGAGGGTGTTGCACCCTATGCAACTCAGGTCATCTTGTCTCGCTATCCTGGTCAATACATACAATCTGACTAGGTAGCTCTGTCTCCCTCTATCCAATGGGCCATGGTAACCTAACAGTGCTGCTAGCCTCGTCTATGTATGTTCGAAGAGAGCTACTCTCACGCTCCAACGTGCACTCTAGCTACACTAGTAGGGAATCCAACTTCTGCCCAACGTGAGTCAATTTGGTTGTGGACTCGACACAAACTGATCTCATGCCCTCAAACTCCTCGTTTTGTTATAGAATCACCTCTCACACTAACACAAACTTCCTTTTTAATGCTCGAAGGTCGACCTGAAACTGATGGAACTGTCATGGGCATCTATCACCTGTAAACTCAGTCACGGCTCCAGATACCTTAGCAACTATTGGTATATTGTCTAGGGATGACACCCCCTCAAGAAATGGTTTTATGTGAGTAGGCTCTATCCTCTCCACTAGGGTGTCAACTCGGGCTATCAAAGAGGTCTAATAAAGGTGACTCCTGCACCAGGTATATCGATGTTCTCCTTACCATCCTGTGGGCTCTCAGCATCATGCTCAACCTCCTCCTTAGGCTCCTAATATCTAAAGCCAGGCCTCCTCTAGCAAAAGCGCCCCTTGGTCTCACCCTCTTATCGTCTTTGTCTTGTCTGCTCCTTTTCAGGATATCTCGTGCCCTGATTTGGTCAAATTTCGCCACACGATGCAGATCGCTGCACCCCCACGACCTTCTCACCTCTAATGTCTTTGTTGTAAGGGTGAGGATGGTTTTGGTTTGTTACCCTCCTCAACTGGGCCAACCTCTCATTGTCCCAATGAATTCTACCCCAGAATTTTTGCATACTCGATTTCCCTTGAGCCATGGGTTTGTCTTTGGTTTCACCCGTCACTGTGCACTCATACCCAAAGCTTCCATGATCTTCTGGCTAATTTCTCATAGTTAGGTCAATATCATGCTCTGATACCATTGTAATGATCCTTAATAGGAATACAACTAATAACAAGAAAATAATACATGCAAAAAATTACAAAAACAAAATATTCAGTGAACACCCATATAAAAGCTGAAAATGGAGAACTTCTGAGCCATTTTATTATATTTAAGCAAGTCAAATATAATAGATGATGGAATGGTGCACTTGGGTTTGTCTAAAAGGACAAGTAGGGGACCAAACCCAGGTAGGAAAATGGTTGAGCTAAAGGCTGTCAAGCTACTGCACCAATCTGCACTGGGTGCCCAGAAACTATTGCTTTGCTGAAGTTCAAATGGATGGAAGGTGCACTGAAACTGCCCAAAAATTTATATGATTTTAACCTTGAACTCCTTGGCCAAAACCCACAAAACCCAGAAATTGTTTGGCCTAATTTGGACTTCCCAAAATCGACCCCCAAAGGTACTATTCAATCTCGAGTAGTTCTACACTACCTATTGCAAAGATATGACTTAAAACCCTACCTCCGTTGCTTAGAAAATTATGAAACTTTAGATTTTGGATCCTTGTCAAAAACTCAGGAAAACCTAGAAGGGAATTTCTTTGGTTTTGACTTTGGATTTTCAGCCTCCTTGGAGCCTCTCCCTAGCTGCTACAACCAAATTCGAATTGCAAGAAATAGCTTGCCAAGCCCTTTGAAAATACCCCTAGAACACTGGGTCCACCTATACTCACTAACTCCTTTCTTCCCAGATGACCCTTGGTCTGGATGACTGCTTTCATAGCACCACGAGTTTTCTGCTACAGTGGCCTCTGTGTTGACTGTTTGTCTGGTCTAGCTGGCTACTGCTCCAGCAGCGTTGCCCTTTCTACATTGTCTCCTCAACTCTTGGCTTTCCCAAAAAGCTGTGAAACCCTTTGTTGGTCTATTCCTAACTCTCCCAACAAGGTGTGAATCCCCCTCACTGATTTCTAATCCTTCTTGCATGTTCTCTGCCTGCCCAGGAATACGTAGTTCCTCCCTGCGCTGATGACTAAAGTGTGTATTGTACCAGACTCCCTGAAAACTCCTGTGTAACAGCATCCCTAGGGCAGGCACGGATGGACCCCCAAAGAAGAGGTTGAATCTTCCCTGCGGAAGACTCGTGGCTAAAAAATCAGTAGACTTGTTGAAAAATAGAGAGTACAAAATTAGTTTGTTTGTCAGAATAATAAGGATGCTCGAAAATGAGAGCTCCATCCCCTTTTATCACCTTGGGCTCCCTTAGCCTCTTTTGGGCCCCTCTTTCCACTTCAAATTCGCTCCAACGTCCTCCTTGGCGAAATTCAAATTATGAATGGGTGGCCTCCACATTCCACTAGCTGCGAAAAATAATTTGAACTCCCTATAGTTCCTAAGTTTCTACATGTGGGGTTCTCCTCTTAAACCAAAATCGTTGCCAAAATTGTGTAGTAGCACCGTGTTACAAATGGGTTTGAGAAGGGACATGACATTGAATGCCTTATCTTCGATAACAATTATTTGACATGGGTAATTCCAAGTACAATAGGAAATTTAAGAAAACTTGAATACCTTTTGCTTTCTCACAATAGTTTGACCGGCCTAATTCCATGTACAATAGGAAATTTAAGAAAACTTAAATACCTTTTACTCTCAAACAATAGGTTGATAAGGTAATTCCAAATACAATAGGAAAAATTCAATCATTGGAACATTTAATTTTGTATTCAAACAAATTGACTGATCGAATTCCATATAGCTTAGGTCAATTGAAAGCCCTTTGTATACTTTACATATATAATAATAGCATTTTCAGGAGTATCCATAACAATATCAATGGTTTAATTTCACTTCAAGAATTATATCTATCACAAAACAAATTAGAGGTATCCATTACTATTGATGGCATCTATAATTGGACTTATTTAATTGTTTTCTCTGCTTATTTTAACAACTTTACTAGGACTTTGCCCTCATCATTGGCCAATTGCACCAAACTTTTGGTGCTAAATTTAAGACACAATGGGTTTAGAGGTGTGCTTCCTCCCTCGTAGATTTTGGTGACTTGCAAGTTGTAAATATTGGTTATAATAACCTTGAAGGTACTATTCCTCACTAGATTACAAGTCTCTCCAAGTTGTTTGTGTTGGATTTATCTCACAATAAATTTAGTGGAGAAATAGCATGTGATCTTGATAGAATCAAGTGATTTGCAATAAACAAATATTCACAAGGGTTCAAGTATGAATATGAAATGGAAAGGGACATAAAAGGGATCAAGTATAGTATTCCATATGTGTGGAAAACAAACAAGACATTTGATTTGTCTATGAATCATCTTACTAGAGAAATCCCTATAAGCATAGCAAGTTTGAATAACTTGTGATTGTTAAATTTATATTGCAATCAATTGGAAGGGAAAATATGCATAGGTCTTGGTGACATATCTACTCTAGAAGAGTTGAACTTGGCCAAAAATAAATTATATGGAGAAATTCCTCAAGAACTCTATAAATTATCACTATTAGCTTCTCTAAATATTTCATCTAATAAGCTATGTGGGCCAATCCCAACAGGGACATAATTTTATAGTCTTACTATGACTTCATTTCAGAATAATAAGTGCTTATGTGGGCTTGCTCTATGCAAGCAAAATGTGAATTCAAATAAAATAGTGACAAGAGACAACGGTAGTGGCAATAATGTTAAGATAAGATGGTTGAGATATGTAAATGAAGAAATATATTTGACAACTTTAGGGATGGTAGTGTGGATTGGATTTGTGGGAGTTGTTTCTATGTTCATTTTTTGGCATAGAGCAAGGTGTTGGGTAATGGGGTTGTCTCCCAACAACACACAAAGACTAGTTTAAAGATTGTATCAATTCCCTACATATATTAGTGATACTTATCTATATACATTAATGACTTAGGTTATATAATATTGTTTGTTGGTATAATATTTGAATGTCACTTGTTTTGAGGCCCTAAACGACATTTTTTTTGGAAAATAGGAAAATCGATAACCTTTTAAGAGGGGTTGCAGTCGAGAGTTGTAGTCCTCAGATATATATTTCTAACGATGTATCATACACATCAAACAAAGATCGTATTCCAAAGTTATGGCCCCACGAAGTTCATGTACCAATTTACCCCAACATGCCGAGTGACTTTTGGTGCTTCATCTCCTAGGGTTAGGTTTTTGGGTGTTTAAGTTTTTATATTATTTCTCAATAATAAATAGGCCTTGGAGGCTCATTGTAATATGGTTCAGAAGGCATGTAGCTACCACACCCCTTCTTAGAGGTAAGCTACAATCACTTGAGCTAGCTTATTTTCGTTCAACATGTAAACAATATTGAATACTTTGTTATTAATGAATTGAAGTTATATTTTTCATTGTATCTTTATGTTCCTCTTTATATATGTATTTCATTTCATTCGTTCATAAAGTCCACATCACCCAAATATTTTTCAACAATGAACCCATCTTCCATCAAGATCTCACCTTCATATTTCTTTCGCATGCAACTTGAGGGATTGGAAAATCAATTTACCATCTCCATTGTAATTTTCTTTGTTAAGATCAACAAAACTTACCTCTTTAGTTTGTTTCATTTTAGCATGGTCATTATCATTGATCACTACTCAAACAAGCTCACATTTCCATATCCATGCACATTTGTACAATCTTCCCAACATGTCAAGAATATGCTAGATATGTTTGTTATTGTGAGAGTGTCTAGCAAAGGAATATTATATTGTGGTGGGTTTCAACTATATTTTCTTTTAAAAAAATTCCTATTTGGCCAATGTAGCTTATTCCACAAGAACTTGGAGTTTGATAAACCCCAAGGCAGGCATTCGATGAGAGTGGTCCTTAACACAAGAATAATTGTTAAAGGGTGGTGTGAGGTTTAAAGATAGTCTTAATGTTATTTTTTGTAAGGGCTTTTGAGATGCAAACAATGATCACTTGGGTGTAAGGAAGGTTGACTTTGGCTATGGGGTTGGATAAAGGTTTGGAGGTTTTGGGGTTGATAGATGAATATAAGGCCCTTTTTATTTGAAATTTTTTGTAGCCATTAAATAAGAAGGCTTTAGTTAAATGGGCATTTCCTTTTTCAAAAAATTTTGTTGCAGAATTTTAAATGGCCCTAGTGGCTAAGGTGTTAAGGATGATAGATTTTTGTATTGGGTGATGGTGAGAGTTGGGATGAAGGTATCTCTCTATATAAATATTTTTTGAATTATCAAATGTTTCACACATACTTCACATTTTTCTAAAAGTAAAAACGCATAGTATGAATTTGAATTTAGAAAGCCTACATTCTCAAATATTATTAATGTATAATTTATTCTTCTATTTTTAAATAAAAATTAACTTATATAAAATAATTTTTCACAATTAATTTTATATATATATTTATAATATATATATATATATATTAGAGATGATATATATATATGACTATTACACATATACTTTTATAGTAATATTTAAATTTATATATTTTCTTTTTTACACTATTGTTTTAATAGTTGTATAAATATTATTTTATATTTATATATTAGTATCTAGAATATTTTTATATGAGTTAAGAAAATTACAAAAACAAAGAAATCAGAAATATTCGTTTTTTCTGTATTCAATATAAAAGAAAAGATATCAATGGAAATTTTCATTAATAAAAAGGAAAACTATTATACATATTTTAATTGACTTAAATGGGGTTAAGAAATGGGGAATCCCATGGATAAAGAGATTCTTATGTAAAGATTATATGGGTTATTTTTATTGATTTTCATTAATAAAAAGGAAAACTATTATACATATTTTAATTGACTTAAATGGGGTTAAGAAATGGGGAATCCCATGGATAAAGAGATTCTTATGTAAAGATTATATGGGTTATTTTTATTGATTGGAATTTAAGTGAGGTTAGAAAATGAGAGATCTCGTTGATAAAGAGAATATTTTTATATTATGGAATTTTAATGTGTTTTTTAATTTTACGAGTTATTTATATTGATTTGATTTAAGTGGGGTTAGAAAATGAGATATTTTATTGATAAAAAGAATATCATAATACGATGAAATTTCAATGTATTTTTTAAATTTATGGATTATTTGTATTCACTTGTTTCAAGTAAGGCTCGAATATGAGAAATCACAATTTTAATGTGTTTTCTAATTTTAAGGGTTATTTGTATTGACTTGACTTAAGTGGGGCTAGAAAATTAGAAATTTTGTTGATAAAAGAACATCATCATATTATGAAATTTCAATGTATTTTCTAATTTTATGGGTTATTTGTATTTACTTGATTTAAGTGGAGCTAGAAAATGAGAAATTTTGTTGATAAAGAGAATGTCATCATATCATGGATTTTCAATGTATTTTCTAACTTTTTGAGTTGGATTGAGATAAAGAGAGAAGAATAAAGATGTTTATAGAGAGAAATTTTTGGACAATCATGATGAAAGAGAAATGTTTGATTCCATTTGGAAAATATGGAGATCAAAAAAATAAGTAGAGAAATTTTCCATATTTTATTAGAAACTTAGTTGTATTAATTAATAAAGCACATGAGCTATTTGTATTGACTTGACTTAGATGGGCTAAGAAATTGGATTTTTTTTTTTTTTTTTTATAAAGAAAATATTACCATATTGTGAAGCTTCAATCATATGAGTTATTTGTATTGATTTGACATAAGTGAGGTCAATAAACGAAAAATTCTATGGATAAGGAAAACATTCCAGTATCATGATATTTCAATGTATTTTCTAATTTCATGAGTCGGAGTGGGAAAATGACAGAAAACTAAAAATGTTAACAGGGGTAAATTTTGTAAGACAATTGTACATAAAGATAATTTTGTTATTCTCTTGGAAAATAAGGAAGCTAAAAATAGAAATTGAGAATTTTTTTGGAGTATTTGTTATAAACTTAATTATACGAATTACTACACTTCTACAACCCTATTTCAAGAGGTTTCTCATTATGAAAAAAGAAAAAATAAAAGAAATATTTTAAATTTACAATACTTTTACTTAAAATTTATATAAAAATTTTTAAATTTACTAATAAATTAATCTTAAAGATTTTTTTGTTAACACTTAATTTTTTTTATTGAATAAATAAATATATATTTTAAGAGTTAAATGATCTATTTTATAAATATTAAATTAATTTTAAATTTAATTAATATTTTTTATGCTAATTAATTTTTAAAATATAAAATATAAGTTGTATTAAAATAAATATAAAATATGGTTATTTTAATTTCGAAAAAAATCAACATTTTTAAATTAAAAATACAAAAAATTAGTGAATTAATTAATTATATTAATATATATTAGGTATAGTTTAACATATATAAGGCAACAAGTTCTCAGGTAATATATCACATTGGCTGGGTAATTTGACACTTTACACATCTATCCATTTCAAGCTTGAATATTTTTGGTTCTATTCCTTTTGAAATATTTCTACCCCTCTCCTCTCTAATTCTCAGTCTTTATCTTAGAGGCAGCATGCCTACAACTGTTACCAATTTGACCATGTTTACAGAATTAGGTCTTTACAACATCAAAGTCACTAATGTACCTCAAGAGATTGCCAACTTGACCAAACTAACCTATTTAGATTTGTCTTCAACTATGTTCATGGACAACATTTTTGTAATTGTGGCCAATTTGAACAAATTAACCAATTGAAGTCCTAATGATAACAAGTTAAGCGGTAATTATCCTATAACCCCCTAAAATTTGAATCAATTATCTTATTTATTTATTGCGGGTATTGATTTACTTAAATTTGGCTTTAAATAAATTAATTGCTCAAATTCCTGAAGCCATTACCAATTTATTAAAAAATGAATTCCTTATCCTCGATAACAATTATTTGATACGGGTAATTCCAAGTACAATAGGAAATTTAAGAAAACCTAAATACCTTTTACTCTCCCACAATAGTTTGACATGGGTAATTCTAAGTACAATAGAAAATTTAAGAAAACTTGAATACCTTTTACTCTGAAACAATAGGTTGGTGGGGGTAATTCCAAATAAAATAGGAAAAATTCAATCATTGGAAAATTTAATTTTGTATTCAAATAAATTGACTGATCGAATTCCATATGGCTTAGGTCAATTAAAATTCTTTTGTATACTTTACATCTATAATAATAGTTTTCTTGGGAGTATTCCGAACAATATCAATGGTTTAGTTTCACTTCAAGAATTAGATCTATCACAAAACAAATTAGAGGGATCCATTCCTATTGAAGGCATCTATAATTGGACTTAATTAATTGTTTTCTCTACTTATTCCAATAACTTTACTAAGACTTTTCCCTCGTCATTGGCCAATTTCACTAAACTTTTGGTGCTAAATTTAAGACACAACGATTTTATAGGTGAGCTTCCTCCATACCTCACAAATTTTGGTGACTTGCAAGTTCTAAATGTTGGTTATAATAACCTTTAAGGTACTATTCCTTAGTGGATTACAAATCTCAGCAAGTTGTTTTTGTTGGATTTATCCAACAATAAATTTAGTGGAGAAATACCATCTGATATTGATAGACTCAAGGGATTTGCAATAAAAAAAATCTTTGCAAGGGTTCAAGTATGAATATGAAATGGAAAGGGACATAAAATGGATCGAGTATAGTATTCCATATGTGTGGAAAAAAACAAGACATTTGATTTGTCTATGAATCGTCTTACTAAAGAAATCCCTATAAGCATAGCAAGCTTGAATAACTTGCGATTGTTAAATTTGTCTTGGAACCAATTGGAGGGGAAAATACACATAGGTCTTGGTGACATATCTACTCTAGAAGAGTTGAACTTGGCCAAAAATAAATTATATGTAGAAAATCCTCAAGAAATCTATAAATTATCACTATTGACTTCTCTAAATATTTCATCTAATAACCTCTTTGGGCCAATCCCAATACGGACACAATTTTACACTTTTTTTGTGACTTCATTTCATAATAATAAGTGATTATGTGAGTTAGCTCTATGTCATGTCTCCATAAATTCATAAAATAAAAAAATTTGTTAGTTATTAAAATCCATATCTATAAACTATAATGTAAATGACATTATTGAAACAATCAACCTTTGGATTCCTTACCAGAGTGATTATGCGAATCTCAATGATATATACATTAAACAATAAAATTCATTGTGATGTAAAAATGATTGAATTATGTTTTAATTACATAATGGAAAGGGATTTAACGCTAATGCATTGCATTTGTCCTCCCAAGTGATGACGAGAGCAGGTCTCGAGAGACTTTCATCTACTCTCCAACTATATTTCCCTCGAAAACTCTGCTCCATCGACGGTCCTTCACACCTTGAGTTCATCTGAAGGAAATGAGTAAACCTTTATTGCTCTTGTCGATTCATCCGTGAGGTATCATAGTATTGTGTTTTAGTTTTGCAACACTAATGGCTTTGGCCTTCCTATGGTCCACTTACTCCATGGAAATGTTAGAGTTATTCTGTTGCTATTTCGTTCTCCTATGGAGTGGTTGGTTGTTCCTTCCAACATTCTTTTACCATAGAAAACTGTTCCAAATCTACGGCACTCACAGGTACAGGAAATTCCCTTGACGATTTTTACTTGTATACTATTAATTTGTTTCTTAAATCTCAGCGGGACATATGTAGCATTTTTCCTTGTTTTTATTTAACAAGTTTCTTTGAAGGCCCCTTATCATTCGAGAAGGTTATACAAGGCACTCCCCCTGGAGCTCTATTACAATTTTTCATTTTTCCCTATCGGTTTTTCCTGGGTATGTGAAAGATATTTCCTCTAAAAATGCTACAGGTGACAGCTCTTAAAAGTCTAGGGTATGAATCGACTGATTTTCTCGCTCCTCCTTACTTGATTTACCTATCGTAGGGTTTTTACCTATAGTCTTTAATCTGTAATGTCCGAGTTCAATTTTTGGATTCATTTCTTCCTTAACTAATTTTTTGGGTACGCGGATAGGTTTTCCCGTCTCTGGGAAGCATCTGTCGATGTATATATGTTACAATTTTTAGCAAAAGTTTTAATGTTGAAGGCTCCCTTTTAGAGGGTTTTCCAGATTTTACTGTGTAAGTTTGTTTGGATATAAAGCAATTTGAATTTTATCGAAGAGGGTCTTAAAATCCTGGATTGAACTAATTTCTCCTTTAATTACAAGTTATCCATAGTTTGATTTTATCTTTCACTTTTTTCGTAAATTGTATGCATCAAATAGCATTTTTCTTTAAAATTATCTTTGATAACTTGACAATTCTGCCTCGTATTATTGTGCTTAATATTGCGGGGTTTGACCCGTGTTTTATCTCTATTGTGCAATACTTTTTGTGTTTACTACAAGCAGTTTTGACCTGCATTCTATGTTTCCTGTTATCTTATTTGAGTTGGATATAATCCATGGCGTCTCCTATACTCTAGAGCTACAATTCATTTTGAGGTTAGTCTTTTATTTATATTCCTCTCCTTCAATGAACCATCGCAAGTCTATTTAATAATAGTTTATGTAAATCTTTTTTTTTAGGTTAAATTTTCTTAGCAATTATTCGGTTTGGGCAGAAATGTTTTGGATAAAGGTTCGATTCCTTTTTCTTTACAACATTACTCTAGATTGGAGCGAATTTACTAGAAATAACCAGTCCTTTTTAAGTTTCTCTTACCAGCACCATGATACCCTTGTTTAACAGGTTTAAATTTTATCTGGAAATTTTCCACTCTTTATTTCCTACCTTTTGCTTAAAGAGTTTTCATGGTAATCACTTTAAGTTTCATGCTTCTAAGAATTTTCTATTCTTACTATAGTTTCGCAGAGTTTTCTTTTGCTTAATTTCCATATATATATATATATACACACAATTTACATCTTGCAACTACAAGCCAACATACTTATCTAACTCAAGTAATAACATTATTCAAATTTATTTGCAACCTTAATATGACAACAAAATAAATAGGGAAGTTTTAATACTTATCTGGATTCCAATTTTTTGACCACTGTTGATTGTTTGAAGTCACAACAATAATCTATCAGATTTTCCTCCCAATCTTCAGACTTTCCTTTAGGTCCAAGCCTCCCCCTGAGTTGTTACTCATATGCATGATATTCCCTATAAGACCATTAGTCTTACTGGTCAGAACTATCTGGTCTTAGCTAGACGTAGCCTTCTGGGAATCTACCTGATTCATTGGCACAAAAATCTCCCTTCTCCTTTTCCTCTTTTCATCACAGGTACCAAGACCCTCTTGATTTCTTTCCTTGAGAATAAATCCTCAAGGAAGTAGTTAGGGATAGGTAACGACCTACCCTAACCACCTAACATATGATTGTCACTATCAAAACATTTTTCTCATGTAA
>APFE030577263.1:0-44477 GCA_000404065.3 Pinus taeda | reverse complement strand
AACAGAAAGCAGATGGACTATACCTTTCTGGTTGCTTTCTTTCTCGAGCTGATCTTCTCACAGCCGGAGTTTGTGGCTCTTCATCTTCTGATTCCTCCTCTGCTACAGAGTCTGATTCTTCCTCCTTTAGTTCAAACTCTATTTTCACAGGTTCCTTTGGTTGGACTTCATGTTTAATAACATCTTTCACCTCTCTGAACACCACATCTCGACTGTACACAACCTTCCTTGTTACTGGGTTCCAAAGCTTATAACCCTTTAAACCATCCTTATACCCAATAAGATGCACTTTTCAGATTTACTATCCAACTTGGTTTGTTTCTCCTTTGGAACATGTACATATGCATCACATCCAAATTACCCTAAGATGTGAAAGAGATGGTTTCTTACCAGTCCATACTTCTTGTGGAGTCTTATCCTCCAACGCTGATGAAGGTGACATGTTGACCAAGTAACATGCAGTATCCACTGCCTCTGCCCAGAATTCCTGTCATAACCCGGCACCACTGGGCATGCTTCTTGCCTTTCCATCAACGTCTTGTTCATTCTTTCTGCAACTCCATTTTGCTGAGGTGTATATGGAGTAGTCTTCTGCCGTGCTATACCACACTTCTTACAGAATTCTTCAAATTCCTTGCTGCAGAATCCTCCACCATTATCTGTCCTCAACACCTTTATCTTCTTCTCTGTCTGATTTTCCACCAGAGCCTTAAATTCTTTAAACCTGTCAAAGACTTCAGATTTCTTCTTAAGGAAATATATCCATGTATTCCTTGAGAAGTCATCTATAAATGATACATAGTACACAGACTTACCCAGTGATGGCACTTTCACAGGTCCAAACACATCACTGTGCACAAGCTCTAATATTTGTTTCGTCCTCTTACCACCAGAGGGGAAACTCACCCGATTCTGCTTCCCATATACACAATTTTCACAGAAATCAAAATCCAGAGAGCTATTACTCATACCTTCTACCATACCTTTACCATGAAGTATTCGAAGGCCCTTCTCTCCAATATGTCCAAGTCTTTGATGCCACAACATGGTCTTCTCTCTAGAGATCATTAGATTTTCTGCTCCATTTTCAGGAACCATAGAACTATTGCACCCGTCAACAACAGTGCTACCTTGCATCTTGTATAGAGTTCCAATCCGAACTCCCTACATCAATACCAGTGCTCCTCGAACCATCTTGCAGGTATCCTTCTCGAATAGTGTCTTTACACCTGCATCATCCAATTTGCTTACAGAAATCAGATTTCTGGCCAATGTAGGAATATGGAGAACACCCGGAAGGGTTCTAACCCTTCCACCTTGCAACTTCAACTTTACTTTTCCGCGACCAATGATTCTAGCCTTCCTATCATCTCCTAAGAAGACATCACCCCCATCGTATTTCTCATACTCGCAGAACCACTCTCTATGGGGAGTGAAGTGAAAGGATGCACCTGAGTCAATTAACCATGCATCATGATCTACATGTGTACTTGAAGAAGCCAAGTACACATCCCCACCTTCATCTGAGGTGGTTTTCGCCTCTACAGAAGGAGCATCATCAGATCCCTTTCCTTTATCAGGAGCTTTAGATTTACTCTCCCTTCTGAAGTGCCCTTCCTTTCCGCATTTCCAGCACACCACCTTTGTAGGTTTTCCTGGAGATTTAGATCTCCCTCTAGATTTAGATCTCCCACTCGATGACTTATTTTTGTTCTGTTCTGGGACCGTCCTCGTACAGACAAGGCATCACCATTCTGTTGTCCATATTTTTCCGTCTCATCTCCTCCGTCAGCAAGGCTGAGACTATTTCATCAAACTGCAAAGCAGTTGCATTGCTACCTATTGCAATAACCAGACTATCCCACAAATCTGGTAGAGAACACAACAAACTGATGCACTTATCTTCATCTGAAATTTTAATATCAACAGATGATGTCTAACTTACCATAATATTAAACGCATTCAAATTCTCTGTCACCAAGTCTCCATCTTTCATCCTCAGGTTATACATCTTTTTTTGCAGGAATAGTTTATCACTAGAGACTTAGATTGGTACAAAGTCCCTAACTTTTCCCACAGAGCCTTCGTCGTAGCTTCCCCTGATACATTCAGCAATATTGAACTGAGACACACAATTGTATTGTGCTCTTTGCCTTCCGATCCAACTTCTTCCATTCTTCATCGGTCACTCCTGTTGGTTTAGTACCCAGATCTACCGCGATCCACTGATCTTTATCCACCAACAGATCCTCCTTCTTGAGTTTCCACAACTCAAAACTCTGACGATTGAACTTCTCAATCTCTATCTTTCCGCTGCTCGCCATCTTCTTTCACCACCAGAATCGATCTCGCAGATCTCCCACTGAACAGGGTCTACCACAGGCCCGAGCGAAACCCATCAGCAACAAAGGCATCCCCTTGAAGCCAAAACAACTCTGATACCAAAATGTACGTTTTAACCCCGTACAGAAATTACCTGCATACAAATTCTAAATCACAGAAAAATAAACAATGCGAGAGCATAACACATAAAACACATATGCATAGAGATTTTCCCTTGGATCCCAAAACCGAGACTACCAGCTTGATTTTTCATTTTTCTTTCAATGTTACAATACATATTTGTACATGCCGAAGCATCCAAAACCATGGACCGAAAACCATCGTGTCCAAAAAACATGTACGAAAATCATGCACAAAACCATAGGTGGGTCCGCCCAACCTAACGTAGGGTCCAAAACCAAAATTTTCCGGGGCGCTGCCCTGGAGCCCATAAAGTGGGGTTACGGGTACCCCTCAAACCCCCTGTTAACTATGTGGAAAGAATATAACACAACCCAACACTTTCCCCCTAGCTTCTCCAGCTATATCTAGTGGTGATTCAACACCTCTAAACTCACCAACACAACAAGAGGTTGCTTCTTCAAGCAAACCTACCAAGAGGACTTTTAGGGTAGAAGTGAGTAAGACTTATTCCAAAGGCAAAAGAATTGTGTTTTCTCCAAAGATTGTTGAAAGGGCCAAGCCTAGAGTAGGTGAAATAGAGAGCATCCCCACATCATGAGGAATTCACTCATCTAGGTACAAATGTGACAGATGTGGAGATATTTCATGAGAACAAAGTTGCAAAGCAAATCATAATGGATAGGGAAGCTGAGATCAAAAAGTTGGAAGACAAGTTGACAGAGTCAAATTCTTTGATAACATTCTTACAACAAGAAAACATGCAATTGAAAGTAAACCAAATGATCCAAAACAAATACATAGAAAACTTGAAGAACGAGGATGTAAAATGAAAAACAACGGTTCATTTGAGTGATTCAGAAATAAATAAGAGAAAATCACATCAAGGAAACCAAGAACAAGAGGCCTCAAGAGATCCCTTGAGCTACAAAAAGAAGTTTCTCCACCTAGAGGTAAGATCATTGTGAATAACTTAATTACTAAAGAGATCAATGTGGGTAGAGTATATTGGCTTGACAAGGTCAATGGCCACTTAGATAATCTCCTCAAGAAGGAAAATATGGATAATAATTTGCAAATACATATGGCCATGCATTACTATACAAAAAACAGGGTATCCCAAGTCAGAATCAAGCAATTGAAGGCAATGCTGAAGGAAACCCTAACAAGCCAAAAGAACAAATAGAAGCTTGATCTACTTGATAAGGCCTCTCTCGTGGCATGACATATCATATGATGACTTCACTTGACAATTTTAAGAAATTTTGAGATTTTTTTTTCCATTTTGAATTTTTTTGGTGGTTTTAAGCCTATTTTGAAACTTAGAAACAACTATATGCGTAACGCCTAGATACTACACTTTTTCCTCAGGGCTCCTTTTGCCAAAAAATCACCATAATTGGATAGATAATGGCCTAATAATCTGTGCTATCCACTTTTGCAAACTTGTCAGCAAACATATTGAGAGAAAATGTCAAAAAAGGGGTCAAAAAGTCACTTTCTGCCACTGTTTTGAGGCAATCACTGCACATATCAAAGTAGTCTTGGGAAAATCATTGTTTTTCCTTGCTGGAGTGTCCAAATAGATTTATTGAAGAGTCAAATGACAACTAGAAAGCCATATATTTCCAATGAGCTAT
Source organism: Pinus taeda (assembly GCA_000404065.3). NCBI lineage: Eukaryota > Viridiplantae > Streptophyta > Pinopsida > Pinales > Pinaceae > Pinus > Pinus taeda. Next base: position 40,374 of record APFE030577263.1, on the reverse strand, counting down.
CGAGCTCTAAATTTGGAGCATGGGAAGGCCTCCAAAAGCCTCCTGCAAGCCATGCACTACACATATGTCTGAAGGCATTGTGCATATCCCTGATGGCACTGTGCATATCTCTGTCAAAGCTTTTCTTCAACATTTCTTCAGAAAATTTCGATTTAAGGATGTAATTTTACTATTTTGTTATCTTAATGATGTACTTATGGGTAAATTAGCTTAGTAAGATATTTTTTTATGTTAACCTAGGCCTTATTAATGAGGAAAAACTCAAATCAAAGTCTAAATGAAGTGTTTGCATTCAACCTTCTCAGTCTCAGTTGTTAGTTGAGATATTCTTGGAAACTGTTCCACCACTCATGGATTCAAACCCTGAGAGTGGGGAAACTGTTTATTTTGGTTTATATGTATCATTTTCTCGGTCAGAGAGAAGGGTTGGACATGTGAGGAGAAAACTCTTGTAGCTTTGTGTTTGAGCATTTTTAAGGAAATCAAAGTAACAATTGCAACTATTATCTAGGAATGCATGTACAGTGAGTTTGTGATGTTGTAATTTCTCTGTTATAGTTTTATATGAAAGATATTCATCTTCTCTTTCCATTAATCACTTCTTCAATGGTTTTCTTTAAAGTTTATAAGCAAAATTCTTTGCATAAAGCTCTGTTTTGATGGGAATATCATTACATGTTAATATATTTCTTGCTTAATAAATTCATGATATATATGCTCATTACGATCCCTTGTTTATTATAAACACTACACTACACTGACAAACCCTATGACATCACACAATTATTTCTACCTTGCTCCTTTATATCTTTGTTGTTGTTACCCTTTTGATCCTTTGACCTAGTTACTTGGTTTTCATCCCTTGTCCAACATCAAAACATTAAATTTTCAAAATGTATCTGAGCCTAGCATATCTAGCCTAAAATACTTTTATATTCCAGTCAATTCTTTGGCCGTGATCTCATAGAGAGGACCCTCTCTCGTTTGGTAGGGCTAGCTACTAAACTGAATACTTGGCTTGTGGTTACCTCCGTTGATTCCTCTAAGCCTGGGATATTGTGGAGGATAACACGTGGGATGAAGAAGTTCTTTGAGCTGCATGATTATATAGAGAATATGAAATCTAGGATAGCTATTTTTAGTCTCAAGGGAAAAGCAGATATCTGGTGGGAAGATGTGAAGTGTGTCAAAGGCATCAAGACAAAGGAGTTGAGTTGGCACGAGTTTAAAATCTTCAGAAAGATGTACATGTTTGAGAGATATTCCGATGGAAAGGCTAAGGAGTTCTATGAGTTGAAGATGGGTACTATGATAGAAGAAGAGTATACAGCTAAGTTTCTGGAGCTGTTGAGGTATGTGCCATATCTTAAGGATGAGAAGACAAAGGTTCAAAGGTTCATCAATGGATTTCCTTTAGCATTTAAGGATCAGATTGAGTATGATGAACCTCGATCATTGGATGAAGTCATTGGGAAGTTGAAGAACTGTTATGAGCAGTAAGCGTGATTGAAAGGGAATGATAAGACTAAAGGAAAGTTGGTTAAGAAGTGAGGGAAACCTCATGATGCATGTGTCAAGAAGAGTGTAGCACCTTATAAGAAGTTCCTTGCAGTTGACAAAGGACATGGGTTTCAGTCTGAGGAGAAGAATAAAGGCGATGGCAGGAAGCATTTTCAGTTTGGACTTGTGGTGAAGAGCATTGCAGGAGAGACTGTCCACAACATTTGCACGACAGACCTCATATTTACAGTGCTCAGGAGGCACCGAAAGTTGGAGATGTTGGGCAGAGTATTCCTCAGATTTACGTAGTAGTGGATAATAGGCAGGTTGATCATCAGGCATCCATTAATGAGATGAAAGGTAAGATTTGTGATCAAGTTGTTTCTATTTTGATTGATCCTATATCTAACTATATTTATATCAATCTTGGCATGGTGGATAAGTGTTGCATGAATAAAGAAGTGCATGCAGAATCTTGGCTGGTGTAATTGGCTACAGGGACAAATAAAATATTTCATCATTGGGTGAGATCTTATGCATTTGAGCTTAATGTTATTCCTACATCAACACATCTAAATGTGATTCCTTCAGGTTCATAAAATATGCTTTTTTCCATGGATCATGTTTTCATTCACAGGACTAAAGTGGATTGTTATGACAAGGATATTGAGTGCTTGGATGATGATGGGGAAAGAAAAACATTGTAGGGAAAGAAGAAGACTACATTAGTGAGAATCGTTATAGTTATGCGGCCTACTTTTATCTCTTTTTGGACACCCTATCTTGTTATCTTTTATGACACCCTGTTCCATTGTGACCCTTTTTGACACCTCAAAATCTACCTTATCCTTCTCAAATGGTCCCAGTTAATGAATAGAGGTAAAGTTACAAGTTAGGCCTATTTTCATATATCTTTGGTTAATATAGATAGATTTTAAGCGAGTTTATATTATTTTGACTAAACGTGGTTGTAAATTCACTCAGATTCCTAAAAATGATGATAGGAACTTGATGCCATTCGCAGATTACACCGGTGGATCAAGATTTAAGTCTATTTGGCACCTGACATTTGTTCGATACTTAGTCCTGCACTTTATTCAGTACCATGTTCCAAAATTCGGTACCAGTCAACTAAACAATGAATCAGAAGCAATAATGTTATCTCCTCGTATTTCTTTTGACAACAATGACAACGTTCTCTCCTAAAAATAATAGTACGACAAATCTCCATGAATATTTTAGACTAGATGAGTAATCTTCAAGATTTGACTTGTCTTAATTAATCTAGATCATATCTTGTACTGTTTTCTTGTTCATCTAGTTAAGTTATTTTTAGGCCATGATCTCTTTAAAAGAAATGATTAGTAGTACTACGGGGTTGGAAGAGAAAGGAGAGAACAATGATTATGGAACATTTTCAAATCTCTGTTTTTATTTCAAGCTTGGAACTGTTTTACATATATATTGTTGAAGATTGTTAATATAGTTATTTCAGCCTTTATTTCTTCAGTTGATGTGTTATTAATTTGTAAGTTTATCGTTGTAGCTTAACTTGTCTAAGGTCATGGTTAGGGCCCTCCCCTGATCTTAGCCAAGTTTGTAATCGATTCAAGTTAGAATAAGGGAATATATCAATGTAGAATACTTGTAGCATGGTTATTTGTTTTCTTGGTGTTTAAGAGTAGTATTTAATATTTTGAGTGTGGTTGCAATTTGAAGCTAGAACATTTGAATTCTTTAGTCTTTAAACACTTGGGATTTTCAGATTTATATTTCTAATCTATTAAAATTCTAGATCTAAGGTAGAATATTTGAATTCTCAAGATCAACTAATTAGATTTATGATTTGAAGTTGAAGCATTGAAATGTTAGTTCTTGAGGTTAAAACATTTGAATGAACAATATTTATATTTGAGTTAAAACATTCTAACTTAAATACTTTGAGATCTGAAATGGAGTGCTTGAATTGTCCATGAATTAAAACTTTCTATTTGAATATTCGATCTAAATAGGGACTCTATAATTAGAAGCTTAGTACAATGTTAATTTCAAAGTAGATGCTTGTTGTTAGACAAAGAATTGAATTGTGAATTCCTTCATTAATATGTTAACTTTCTTCCAGTTAATTTTCAAATTAGAATTACAAGATGTGTGATTAGTCCTATAGCTTTTATTTGAATGATCATTTCTTGTTTCGAATTGAATGGTGTTTCCAATATTATGTACTATTGCCAGAATCATAATTTGTTTTATTATTATAGGTTAGGGTTGAGTGAAGATTTTGTTTTCTTAAAGACCCTAGATTGGAATTTTGAGTGAGTGATTTATTTGAGTTAAACCATTGATTAAGAGTTATTTGATTGAGATTAGGATTAAGTCAAGGTACATTATTGTTAGACTTGTTTACAGTCGTTACCTGTCATGCCAGGAGGTAACTCCTCAAATGAGATTATGTTATTCATTTAGGCTGTTCATTATTATATACATGAGAGAGTGACTATTGAGTTTCATCTCCTGATGACTCTCCATTTTCTCTATTATTTATTTACATTATTTAAAGTTTTTCACCCAATCCCTATGATTAGGTGTCAACATTCCCCACCTTGATCTGAAGGAATGTTGGTGAGTCCAAGCTGTTCAAATATTTCAAGCTTTTCTCTTCCAAGTGCTTTGGTGAAGATGTATGCAATCTGCTCATTAGTGGAACAATGGTGAAGATGGATTGTTTTGGCCTCAACATGATGTCGAATCAGATGATATTTTGTATTGATGTGCTTTGTTTGATCATGGAACTTTGGGTTCTTGGCCAAATCTATTGCTGAGGTATTGTCAATCATGAGTGGAGTCAAATGTACTTGTTTTACTTGTAAATCTTCCAGAATTTTCCTTATCAACACAATTTCTTTTGTTGCCTCAACTACTACCACATATTCTACCTCTGTTGTGGAATCTATTGGAACTGATTGTTTGCGTGATCTCTAGGAGATAGCTCCCGATCCAAGACTCATAGCATAACTAGAAGTAGATACCCCAGTTTCTTTGTCTCCATCAAAGTCTGAATCAGAGTATCCAATCAAGCTGAAGTCGCCCACCTATGTATACTTCAGTCCAAAGTATTGAGTTCCCTTCAAGTACTTTAGAACTCTGTTTGCAGCAGACCAATGTCCCTCACAAGGCTTTTGTATAAACCTAGAGAGGATTCCAACAACAAACGAAATGTCTAGTCTGGTAGTAGTCAGGTAGTTGAGACTTCCTACAAGTTGTCTATACTTTCTTGCATCCTCAAATTATTTTCCTTCAATGGATTGAGCTTTAAGTTTTGTTCCATTGGAGTAGTTAGAGGATTACATTCAACCATGCCAAACCTGTTCAACAAATCTCCAATGTACTTATTTTGGGAAAGGAATGTGGACTTCAGATGTTGAGTTACTTCAACACCAAGATAGTAATGAACATAGCCCAAATTAGTAATTTCAAAACCCTTCCTCAATTCCTTCTTTATGGATGCAATGTAGCTCTCATTGTTCCCTGTCATGAAAATATCATCTATGTATACCACAAGATATACAACTGTTTTGCCAACTTTCTTGACAAACAAAGTTGCACCATCAAGATCATAATGTTTGAAGTTGAGTTTTAGAAGATGCTCAGTTAGTTTTTCATACTAGGCTCGCGATCCTTGTTTGAGGCCATACAAGGATTTCACAGGTTTTCATACTTTATGTTCATGTCCTTTCACAACAAATCCTTCATTCTGGGACATAAAAACATTCTCTTTTAGATCTCCATTCAGGAAAGTAGTTTTTACTCCATTTGATGGACTTTCCAACCATTCTGAGCTGCTAGGTCAAAGATGTCCAGATGGTAGCCCATTTTGCTGTGGGGGCAAAATTATCCTCATAATCGACCCCTTCCTTCTGTGCAAAACCTGTTGCCACAATCCTGGCTTTGTGCTTGTCAAGTGAGCCATCAACTTTATACTTGTTCTTCTAGACCCCCTTGAAGTCAATTGGTTTGGTTCCCAATGGAGGATCAACCAGCTTCCAAGTGCCATTCTTTATCAAGGCATCATACTCCTTTTGCATTGCTTCTTTCCATTCATCATGAGAAGCAAATTCTTTGAAGGAATTTGGTTCAAAATCTATAGACAAATTCAATTCACAATCATAAGAAACATCCATATCAACAGGTGAATCAGAGTCGTCTACATCACCTCCATTTTGCCGGGCTGAAATTCTAGTTCCTATCTTTCCAACCTCATCAAGATGAACACTTTCAAGTGTCTTTGTTAGCCACTTTGGGGGACCTTTCTGAGATGGTCTAGGTTGCTCAGTTGATTGAGTCGGGACTGAATCAAGATTGAGTCTCCCAATTCTGTCAATCACATCACTCAAAGTATCATTCCTTGTTGGAGTTTCATGCGGGGGAGAGAGTGCTTCAGAAGAAGATTCCACATGTTGATCTAGTATAGGAATTCCCCCTTCAAGATGTGGAATCTGATTATCAAATTCTTGAATGATTTTTCATTTGTGAATCTATCCAAGCGATCAAGTTGCCGCTCAACAAAATTGTCAATTTTGGATGATTAAAAAAAGATCACATCTCTAGATACAACAAACTTTTTATTGACTTCATCATAGAGACGATATGCTTTGGAGGTGTTTGAATACCCTAGGAAGATACACTTACGACTTCTTGCACCAAGTTTTTTGCTATGTACCTTTGGTATCAAGGCATAACATGTGGAACCAAAGACCCTGAGATGCCTTATCGAAAGAATGTGTCCATACCACATTTCATAAGGAGTCTTGTTTCTAATAGCATTAGATGGACACCTATTCTTTACATATACAACACGTGGAACTACATCAGCCCAAAACATCAATTTTACAATTTTGAAAAACGTCATGGAATGCACCATATTTAAGATTGTCTGATTCATTCTTTAGCTACTCCGTTCTGTTGGGGATTATAAGAAAAAGTTGTTTGATGTTTGATCCCATGTTGGTGAAAATAGTTTTCAAATTCATTTGAAGTGTATTGTGCATCATTTTCAATCCATGTATGAAAGTTATTGAATGTTTGAAAAGCATAAGACTTGTTCTTCAATAAATAAACACAACACATTCTGGTGTAGTCATCAATAAATGTCATCATATATTTGTTTCCATTTGTAGAAGGAACAGGCATTGGACCATGTTATCACTCATAATTATCCTTAGAAGTTATCAAAAGAAGGAAGCATCCGAGATAACCACAAACAAATTTTTTAGGCTTAGGATTTAGCCAACCTAAGTCCAAAGAGGGCTTTCTCTATATAATTTAGCTTTGTTTTTATGAGATTTCAGGCTAGTTCTTAGTGTTCATGGCTTTTTGGTTTTGAATTTAAGGTTGGGTGGTGGAATTCTTGGAGCAGATGGATAGAGATAGGTCTTCAAGCCATTGGGCTATGGAGTCAACAAATGGATAACATAATTGGATCAGATCATTAAAGGGAATGTTCACAAGGTAGGCTACAAAGAAACATACAAATCTTTAGGCCTAATGGGTGAAGTAATTCTAACCAAGGTAAAAGGGCACTTAAGAATACTTGGACCAGGATAAGAATGAAGAACAGAGGATGATCATGAACAAAGGGCAATTAAGAATCCTTTGCTATAGACCAAAGGAGAAACTACGGAAGCTAAGGATCAGTTAAGAATTCCCTAGCTAATATAGTTTAGGAGAAAACATTAAGAATGTAAAGTAGTCAAGACAGAGTGCATTCAAGCAATTTCTGAAATATCATTCCTTGCTATACGTTTAGATTTTAGAGATTTACACAAAATATTACGGAAAAAAACACAAGGAAAAACAAAATTGACCATAGGAGAATACTTATTTGTATTTCGAATTACACAAGAATCCTGTAAAATATATGATCTTTATTCCTTGATCCAGCAAGCCAATCCAGTCATTGATACAATAGAACTTTGATTTGAGAAAAAATGTCTATAGAAATGTCTTGGAATCCACCCCACATACTTCGAAATGTGAAGTATTTATACAAAAATATTTACAAAATATCTCAAAACAACTTGAGACTTAATCTAGGGAATACAAATATCTTCTTCCATGAAGATAGAGACAGATGTTGAAATGCTTCATGCTGTCCCTTTTATTGTGGTGTTGTTAGCTATTTCAGTTAAGTTGGAGCCCTTTAAGTTGGCTGATATTTGTAGCATTTCTATGCTGGAGTCTTCTTTACTTTCATCTTTCAACTAATACTCTTTGACCCTGTTGCTCTGCTTTTACCTGTTTCACTTGGTTGCCTTCAGATTTATTGTGCAATAACTTTCTTATGTAAAATTATCATAGTAAATCTATCATTTTTTCCTACCATTCCGCATCAGGCAATTTTACATTTACCATCCTTCTGTAGATTTCATCTGCCTATGCGTATTTTGCAAAATTTGGTTTGGTGAGGAACAAATGTTTCACCTCATTCTCTAGGAAAAATAGGTTCTCCAATGTGTCATATAACACTTTCCCTGTTGGCAGGACTTTAATAGTTGAAGAGCTGGCTTGTTCCTTGGCCAACTTCCTGAGTCTATCACTATAGTCCAATTGGGTCATGAGTTTATCATTGATGACCATAGGACTGGGAAGACCCTTGTCCCTCAAAATCTGAAACTTAGCCATAAACCTATCAATGGCTACTTGCATGTTATGGCACTTCTCTTCTAAGTTAAGCATAAGGTTTCTTTTGGAAAGAACCTTCATGATTTCCAAAATGGCTTCAATCCTATCTTCTATGTTAAGCTCATGGAGCTCATATCTATTCTTGCTATTTAGGAAGTGGATGAGTCGATTGACTTCGTGTGGTTTATCTCCCAATTCTTCCTTCACTTTCTGGATAGCTTCAGTGGCTATCTTTACTAATTCTGTCTGCTCAAATATTACTTGGATTGACGGTCAAATATCATTGACAGAGTCAATGATATTGGCCCAGAGCATTTCTTTGGTTTGTCCCAGTGGTTTCTGTAGTGTTAAATCCTTCTCCAGGATTTTGATTCTCTCACCCATTCTCAGTGCTTTTTGTGTTTCTTCCTTTGCTGGAGTTGAGCAAGTTTACAATCAGTTTCCAAACTTGCTACCTTTTTCTTTAGTCTCTTCATCTCTATAGCCTGGATAGACATCTCTTCCATGGCTTTTAATAATTCTGCCGCTTTCTCTCCATGTGTACCTGTTGCTGTAGTTGGCTCAATTGTTACTGGCAATGATGTGGTAGGTGGATCAGTGGGTGCCAGTGATGCTACCAGTGTGGAAGGAACTATTGTAGAAACTGTGGGGATGACAGTTCCAGAAGTTTTGGCCAAGTCACTTTGCTTCGACTGAATTAAAGTGTCCAACTCTTTTTCTATCTCCTTGAGTTGATCGCTTAGCTTTAGGACCAAGTCCATGAGCTCTTCATGTACTTGCTGTGCTTCTAGGACTTCCTTTATCTTTGGGTGATGCAGCTGGGGTATCTTTAACTGCTTCTTGAGTGCAATAATGTCATCATTTTTCTTTTTAATCAACTGCTCTGTTGCTTTTACATCTTTAGGATCGTGTCCCAATTCAATCACTAAGTCCTCTAAGGACTTGATTCTATTATCCTTGGCCTGTGAGGAGGCCTTCTCCAACTGAAATTGTGCTAATACATTTTTTAGGGAGTTCTATAATTGGTGGGTAGAAATTGCCTTCCCTGTTAACGTGGAGTATATCATCTCCCCTGTTTGCTTGCGCAATTCAATTTGGTCAATGGGATGAATATCCCTTGCCAATACTTCAAAGTCAACCTTTTTGAAATCCGATGCTTTTCTTGGTTGCTGAGTGGTTGGCTTGATAAATGTCATCTGCATTTTCCCCTCTTTGATATCAAAGCCTAACATTAGCGTTGTTTGATTAGTGGGGGTCATCTTTAGATATTGGGCATATGCTTGGGCCTTAAGCCTCTCATTTCTAGCTTTGATCTCTTCGTATCTTTCCTTAATATCTTGGTCCTTATCTGCAGGCATTCTAAAGGAAGATACCTCAACACTTTGCTACCTCATCAACATCTAAGTCTGTGATGTGGAGGGCTCCTGCATACTCCTAGATGGAGTGGTGGGTCTGCTTCTTTCAACCTCTGTGTTGGTGACCTCAGCTGAGTTGTTAGTGAACTCTTACTCAACGGCTGGATTGGGCCTTTTCCTTTAGTTTGACTCTTACTGTACATCAGAAGTAGGCATTGCTGAAGTGGAAGCCTCTTCTCTGTTTCTTTCTGGGACCTTCTCTTCATTTTGAGGAGTTTGCATGATTGGATGGGCACTTGAAGTAGTTGCTGGTTCTTCTAATGGTTCTGTCCTAGTTGACTGTTCTGGCCTATCTGACTGTTTTGGCACCTGCAGGAAAGAACCCTCATCAAGTTGTTTTTCCAGATCTATTAATGTGTTTTCCACAACAACTTCAGTATTATCCCTGTCCTCTAAAGTGTTTTCCACCCATTGCAATTGGTTGGCATACTTTTCTATCTCAGGGATGCGGTGATGGATATAGGGAGCCATCTTGTTCTTCTAACTTCTTTTGCAGATGAAATCCAAGGGATCATATCTCCATATGAAGCTATGTTTTAGTTTTAATCTCTAAAGGATCAGGTCCGTGTCCTTTCCAACTTATCTGCTATTACAAATAAAAGGACCCAATTGGTCTTTGATCTTGAGCTGGGCTTTCTTTTTGGCTTTAACAAAGTTTACCTCATCTGAATTTATTATTTTCTTGTAGTACTCCAGGGAAAAGAACCTCATTGGGAGGTATTTAGGTAGTTTGTATGGGGTTAGCTCGTAGCCATAGATCCTGATTTTAGTGTGGTTTTGGTACAAGTACCAATCTCCTAATATCAGGACTAATTCTTGGTGGAGGGGTTCCACTGAGCATGGTCACCACAGGGTGGACAAAGGAATCTATGAATTCATTGTATGAATATGGGGAGGAATATTGATGAATCAATGGGGTCCAGAAGATGACTGATCTTGGTTGGCCCTTGGTGTCCAACTTTTGCAAGGTATGTGGGAATTTATCTGCTTGGAAGTATAGGAAAAGGTGATACAAGGCAGAGGAGTGTTTGAAGACTCTCTCATTACTCATTTTGAGGAACTATTCATGCATCCTGTCAGCTATGAACTAAGCATAGTCTTATATGACAGTAGGAGTCTGCCCTGGCATGTATATGGACATGAAAGCTAGGATGATTTCGTCAATGTATTCACTTGTGGAGTAAGCCAAGACACAAGATATCATGGATACAATATTTCTACCCCAAGGAGAAAATATAGTTGCTACATATGGAGGGGGGTCTTTGGGGGTATATTTCTCTTCTACGATGAAGGTTTGGATTAATTGGGCAAATCTTGCAGGGCTGAGTTTGGGATATAAGTCCAACATGTCTCCAATTGAGAGGGGAGTCAAGTTTTGGCCAAGTTGGAGTTGTAGCATCTCATTTATAGATTCAACAGTGATAGTGAAAAGTATAGCTTGGTTAGGGGACATGATTTCTCTTTGACTGGGGACATAGTTGGCATGGCAATAATGTACAATTTCAGGGAAAATGTGGAGTTGGGGGAATTGGTACTTGGGAAAATTGACTCCCAAAGGCCAATTTTGTCAGCATGGTTAAGGAAATTGTCCCTACGGTTTCTATCACACTGCTTTTGGGCACTTGGTGGTATTCGGGAGGGGGCGCCTGATTCCACTCATCTGCTGACACGTGGCGTCGGGGGGCTGGTGGAAAAACCACTTTATCAGGCGGGTATCATTCGGTGTATGGGTTGGCTCAATATGAATAGGGGCCATCGGATGTGGAGGGAAGTGATCACATGGTAATCGGGCGGGGGGAACTGCACAGAAGCTAGTGGGGGGCCCGACGGTTGCTTAAGTGCGGCGGTATCGGGGTTAATGATGGCTTACAGAGTGATTAGACCATCAGGGTGACTAACGGAGGGTTTTAAATGGCGCTTTATTTATTTTGATCGCAGATCGATCAATTAGAGATTTTGGTCGGGGTGCTTATATATTATAGTTTATATTTAAACTAAGGGGTGGGGTTAATTAATATGTAGGAGCTATATATATACGGGAAAATGGGTTTTTCATCTGGAATTAATATAATATAATTAATAATTAATATGGAAAGATGCGCAGAAAGGGAGAAATCAATAAGTAAATTCCCGTTTTGTGAATTTGATGTTTTCACATATTCAACATTAATACTTAGGGTAATGTGTTTTTGTGGGTTTTTGGGGAAAAGGGGTTTTCCATGGGGGTGATTACTTTCCCTAGGCAAATAGTGTTTTAACCTTAGGAAAAGGGGTTTTATTAGGGAAATGAGGGGGGATGAATTTTTAATGAGGGGAATTTAGTACTTGATATCCATAAATCATTGAGCCGAGGGTCCGATCCCTCCAAAAGTCAGAGAAATACTCTAAGCCTCTTTGACTTAAGGTTTTGAGTACTTTGAACTTTATTTATGGGAAATTAGTAAAGTAGAGGAGTAAAATGAATGGGGGGAAGTTAATTAATTGACTTTGTAAATAATTTGCATGCTTGATTGTTAATTCATATCTGGAACTTTTGTGATGAGAATGATAAATATGCTTTTGTCTAACCAATCATCATACTTCTGCAACCCTTCTTCTACTTACCCATCTACTCATCCTACCATTTTTTCTTCATTTTATTTGGGTGCATTTAGGCTAACAAACCCTTATCCATTTTCTTTTAAAGCAGGAAACTATCTAATTCTAACCTTATATCATCTAAGGGCTCAGATTAAACTGGTGAGCTCCATTTATTTACTCTACCTATCTAATGATCTGCTAAGATTAAACAATTTGGTCATATTTTATTCTCTAACTATCCACATGAAATGTAAAGCATGACGTAATTAAGATTAAATAGTTTGATTACCATGGATTGTGGCATGAATAATAAGCTGCACACAATCATTACTATGCATAAAAATAAATAGTAGTGGCATTTTGACTTGCACACTTTCATGGTCTTTCGTTTTTGGGGTTCATATTTTTCACTTTTTTGGACCTTTTATTATTCTTTTTGTCCTTTGATTTTTATTTTAGGACATACCATCTTTCCATTTTTTTAATATGGAAAACATTTGCAGAAAGCAAAGGTATGTACATATTACAAGGTTTAATCTCAGCCATTCAAAAATTATGACTCCAATTGGTATAGGAACCTAACAGTGGCTCCACTTGGGGATGGCACTTCCTGGTGAAATGTCAAGAACTTTGTAGATCAATGGCCTTTTGAATCGCTGTGATATTTCCCTGCATCATTTCCCTTTTATTCTTCTAGATTATTGCTATTTATGACAATACAAGTTTTAAAGCTTAGGGCCTTCTCTTCGGGCTTCAACTTCAAAAATCACCATCCAATCAACTCTAGAATTTTGAAAGTAAGTATATACAAATGATAAGTGAAATTAGTAACTAGGTTCAATATAGTGTTTGAGCATTCGACCATTCACTGGTCCTCCTTCTGCTTCTGTACCATCCATTTCTCTAAGGAAGAAAGCATTATTACCTCTGAAAGCATAAATGATATATGGGCCTTTCCACAGGAAATCAAATTTCCCATGTTTACCTTTATCTTCTCTCCTTGAATCCCATTTTAGAACTTTGTCCCCTAGGTAAAAATATTCAGCCTTAGACCTTTTATCAAAAGTCTTTTTGATCCTTTCCCGCACAACTTGAGATTTGATGTACACTTCTTCCTTGGTTTGCTGCAAGTGGATTGTTTGATTGGTTCTTCTTTGGATGTCATTTGGTTCAACCTGCAACTCTTGGAGCAACTTCAAATTCATTACTGGTGTTCCCAAGGAAGATGGGAAAACAACTTCCATTCCATAAACTAATTGATAGGGAGAAGTACCAATTTATTTATTTCTGGTTAGCCTGTTTGCCCATAAGGCATTTACTATCTTTTTATTCCATGTTTTCTTGTTATCCTCCAACAATTTTTTGATGATATTTACCAGACTTTTGTTTGAGGATTCTGCTAGTCCATTTCATTAACGGTAATAAGCTGTGGAATGGCCCAGGGTTATATGATACTTACTACATAAATCTATCATTTTTTTGGATTTGAAAGTCGCTGCATTATCAATGATGATTTTGGTTGGGCACCCAAATCTAGATAGGATGTTGGCCTCAAGGAAGGTTATTATGGCAGTGTCAGTGGCTTGTCTTGATGGTATGGCTTCTATCCATTTCATGAAATAGTTTGTAGCAATGAGGATCCATTTGTGTTGGGCAGAGGAAGGTGGGTGGATTTCAACAAAGAAGTCAAGACCCCATTGTTGAAAAGGTGCTTCAACATAGATTGGTTTTAGGGGCAAGGGTAGAAGCTTTTTCTTTCCTTAAAAAATTTGACACTTATGACAGGAGGTTACATATTTCTTTACATCAGAAAAAAAGGTAGGCCAACAGAAACAAACTCTAAGAATTTTGTCAGCAATGGTTTTCCAGTAAAGATGTCCTCCGCAGTCACCTGCATGAAACTCTTGGAACACTTTGTCAGATTCTTCTTTCAATAAACATCTGATAAGAATACCTTCATGATTCCTCCAAAACAAAGCATTTTCTATTATGCAAAATTTTAAGGATTTCATTTTTAAAAACCTGCTTTTGGTCCTGAATAATTTAGGAGGAGCTTGTAGATTTAGTAAAACACATATGATGTCAGCATACCATGGTGATTCAATAAAGGTCTGGCTGATTGGTGGAGTCGCCATCTCCTCTTCATTATCCATTTCTGCAATAAAATTTATATCTAAGACCTAATAGTTCGATTCAGCCATGAGCTTGGCTAAACCTTGGCCTTTTATTAACTTTGTTGGTTTGATTTCTAGGTCATATTCTAATATAGTAGCGATCCATTTCCCTCTCTTTCCATCTGGACCTTCCTGAGTGAGGATGTCCTTGGCTACTGAATTAGGGACATAAGCTACTATATAAGAATATAAAATGTAAACTCTGAAATATTTGATAGCTTTGACCAAAGCAAAGGCTTGCTTTTCCATTATGTTGTGTTTTAAGGGGGCATCCCTCAGGGCTTTGCTAAAGAAGGCAATAGGTTATTCATAACCCTGATCATTTTTCTACAGTAGAACTGTAACAATTGTATGTTCTGAAGCAAAGGAAAATAAGATGAAATCTCTGTCAAATTTTGGACTGATCAAAACTGGTGTTTTAGTTAGGGTTAGCTTAATGTCTTCAAAGGATTTATTAGCCTCAACGGTCCATTTTATGGTCGAACCTTTTTTCAACATATTGTTCAATGATCTAATTAATTCTGCTAAATTAGAAATAAATCTCCTAAGAAAGTTAATTTTCTCTAAAAGGGCTTGTAATTCCATAATACTCCTAGGATGTTGTATCTGTAAGATGGCTTCCATTCTTGCAGGATCTATTCAAATACCATCTTTTGAGATTATATGCCCTTTCCCTCTTCTAACCCAAATAAAGATTTCTTGGGATTTAAAGAAATTCCATACTTCCTGCATTTGATGAAAACCCGCCTTAGATGATCTAAGTGTTGATTATCATATTTTGAGAATACAATGATGTAATCTAAATATATCACTAGGAAGTCATGAATTTCCTTAGCGAAAGCTATATCCATGGCTCTTTGGAAAGTGGCCCCTGTATTCACTTATCCAAAAGGTATCTTCACATACATGAATGTGCCCCAAGGAGTAGTAAATGGAGTTTTGGCCTGGTCATCTGGGTGAACTAAAATCTGATTGTAACCAGAAAACACATCCAATAATGAGATTTTGGTTGACCCAACTACCCTTTGTAAAATATGATCCATTTTAGGGAGAGGGTAATTGTCTTTGAGTGAAACTTTATTAAGATTTTTGAGATCAACACAAATTATGATCTCACCAGTTTTCTTCCTTGTTGGCACTAAATTTGAAACCCAATCAGAGAATCTGATTGGCACTATTATATTGGCCTCATATATCCTTCAGATTTCGTTTTCAATAGGAGGCAATAGGATGGGATTAATCCTCCTAAGATTTTGTATGAAAGGTTTCTGGTTTTCTTTTATGGGGATTGTGTGTTGTATGATGTTGGTGTCATAGGACTTGAGGTCCTCATAACTCCAAGCAAAGACATCTTGAAATTCTTTTAATAGTTCAAGGTATTTCACTTTTTTTTCGGTAGGAGGTAATGACTTCGAAAGTTTGATTAATTTTGTATTTTCCTTAGTGCCTATATTACACTCCTCTATATTAGATTTTAAGGGTTCCGTCTTTGGTTTTCTAGGGACATCATTTGATTCAAACAAGTCTATCATTTGGGCAAAAAGTTGTCTTTGAGATTAATGATTTCAGAGTCTTCATTAATTATCTCATCAATTTCAATTTCCTTTAGGTTTTCTACATCTGATATCGTAAATTTAGTGGGATAAAATATATCCATCTTTTCATCTTCTATTTCATTAATTTCTCTTTCATCTTTAAAATCAGGATCTAATGTTATGTCAATATCTATATTACTATTTACAAATTCTTCTTCTAAGGTTAAATTAATTGTTTATTTGTTTGTCATTAGCAAATACTTGCTAGTTTTTCAAGTTATCTGGGATAACAAGTTTGTGCTTGACCTCACCAGTGTATTGATGGTTAGGTTGAAAAGGTAACTTACAAGAGCTGGCAAACATTGCTAAACTATGAGCCTGCATATTATGTTTCCTTGGGATGACTGCAAGTTTAGTTTCTAGGAAAGTATTCATAATTTCTACAATTGTCCCTCTATAAAAACTTAATCTAGGATCTCTAGTCATATATACAACATTAATTTGTTTTATAACTAACTCAGAGTCTCCCATAACAGAAACTCTTTTTGCTCCTAAATTCCTAACTAGTTTGAGACCTAAAATTAGGGCTTCATACCCAACCATGTTATTGGTGCATTTAAAATTCAGTCTGTAAGCATGGCCCTCTAAGTGATCATTCTCTAGATTGTATATCCATACTCCTGCTCCTGCTCCTAACTTATTTACTGATCCATCAAATTCAAGGTGCCATAATATTTCATGTTCATAATTTCACTGTCAGGGGGAACAAAATTTTCATTGTCTGTTGCATTTTGATTATCTTGTTTATTGGAAAGATCTTGAGTTTGGACAGTTTCATTTTTAGCTGTAACTGCATTTCTTTTGGTTTTGAAACAATACTGTTTGAAATAGTTTGTTGTGTTTGTTCATCATTATACAAAATAAAAGAATCAATGTTCAAATGCATGAAGTAGATAGGAAATTTTTGAGGCCTATCCTCACTACTCACCACATATTTCATTAGGGTTTCTCTGTACAGCTTTTTAGGTTGTCCAAAAACAGAGATTGTGGCATATGACATGTCAAGTTTTAAAATTCCTTGGAGTTTAGCCCCCCATTATCTTGAAAATGGCATGCCATATTTAGGTGGGATGTCAGCAACTACTATATCCATGAGAATACTTTTAGCAGGATATTGTACTAAGGTAACACACAGGTCTTTGATTAACCCTAGACACTTTACTTGACTTGAGTCAAATGAAAATAAGTCCTTGTAAGGTCTTGTACTGTCTAAGTTTAATTTTTCCATAACTGATTTGGGCATTAAATTATGCAAGGCCCCAGAACCTAACATTGCATTTTGTAAGATTTTGTCATGAATGCTAAGGCTAATATAAAAGGGTGGTATCCATCCTAGTGGTTTGTCGTTAACATCAGGACCAAATATAAGTTCTGGCTGATCATCAAACAAGTTGACAGAATCTTCATTCCCAACAATGTTTAAGGTTTAGTTTATTTGAGACTTATAGGTTTCACTTTTAATAAACTCTATTAAGGGAACTGGAATTTTTAGTTTAGCTACCTCTACTCCCAAATTGAAATGAAAAGGGTCTTTTTCTATTTGAGGGCTTGGAATTTTCATAGCAGGAATTGGAGTAGGTTGCTCTTCTCTTTCTATATTTGGGGACTTTTTATGTGGATTTTCTAATATGGTGTTTGGATATTTTTCCACTGTTTCGTTGGAGGGGATTGAAGTGGATGGTTGATCATTAGGGGGTTGATTAGGGGTTATATCTACAATGGTGGGACTAGGAGGGTTTTGATGTGGTCTAGGGAGGATTTGGAGAGTTTTAGTTACTGGAGCTGCTTTGATTTTCTTGGGTTGATTTGGCACTGTTTTCTTCTTTTGGTCAGGAGTATCAATATTCTTTTTACTCCTCAAGTTATATTGTTTGTGTACTTCAAAGATGGCAGAACCATATCATTTTTTATAATCAAATGATTCTCCGAATTGGGTCTGCAATTGCTGCAACATATGCAGTTCCTGCTCATCTTGGGTCAGGAAGACAATTTCCTCATCATCTAATCCCATCAAGTTAATGTGCGTGTCTTGTTCAGGGTCATCTAAATGGGATGTTTCAACACAATTTTCTTGAAAGGGAGGCCTAATATTATGATCAGTTCCATTCTTTCCAGTATTTTGATTCTGATTCTTTCTAAAGTTTGGATTTCTAACTGGAGGTGCCTATTGATTATCCCACTGAAGTTTCCTCTCCATCTTATCTATCCAATCCATAAGCTTTTCCATACTTTTGGCTAGGACATCTATTTTAAGGTGAGAGGGTGAGGCTTCATCTTTCACAGATCCTCTCCTTTTGTTCCTAACCCTAGCTCTTTTTGCTAGCAAATTGGCTTCTACACTAATTGCTACACTCTGCATGTCTTCTAAAGTTGGGGGATTTCTCTCTCTGAGTTGGAATGCCATATCAATATCAAACCCATCAGGAAATTTTATCAATGCTAAGTCAGGTAGGGGTCTAAGATTAACTTGTATTGCACTGTATATATTGTTAAACCCGGTGTAATAATCTTGGACTGTTTCATTATGCCCTCTTTTAATGTTTTCATACACTAAAAGGAACTGTAGAGGGTTCTTTTCTTTTCCCATATATTTAAAAATTGTTGATAAAGTATATCTAAACTATCTACGCTATTAGCAGGTAACGTTCTAAACCATTTCCTAACATCACCGGCTAGAGTTTGAGAAAAAAGTCTCATTTGAACATCTCCAATATCAATTTCGAGTAATTCAAAGTAGTCAGTCATTTTGTTTACATGATGTTGTGCTGTATAAGGTCCTATTCCATCAAATTGGACAATTTTGTTTTGGTAGTCTTGTGGCATGGCACCAAGTGGAGCAGGTAACACTAGAGGAGCATATCTATTTTCCATGGCTCTAAGTTGGGTAGGGCTAAGACGTGGGGTTAAGGTACTGGGAGATGATACAGTAGTCGATGGAGAACTAGGGGTAATAGGTGATTGATGGGTAATGGTAGGTTGGTAGGGAAGTGGAGGTATAAATGGAGGTGGGGAATGAACTTCAAAGGTTGAAGGGAATAATGGTGAACTAAGAGTAATGGACACTAGTTCAGAAAGCTCGGGGATCTTAGCAACAGTAAGGGATGACTGAGGGGAATTCAGAATATATTCATGAATTGACTGGTTTTCCTTTTGGACTTCGAGGTCTACAATAAACTCTGGATCTAGAAATATGTCATTAAGTGCACTTTCAGACTTGGTTCTAAATAAGGAAAGGTCAAATGACACATCAAAGGGAAGGTCTTCTAAAAACAATCACTCATCAGGGCATGAATCTGATTTGATTGAAGGTGTTGGACTGACTGAACTTTCTTGTGTTTTGGGTCTTCTTGAAATCAGGTTGAGATTATCCACTACTGGGGCAAGGTTTGGATTTGGATTAGCCCTAGTGTAGCGAGTTCTCCTTGAAGCCAAAATTTCAAGCTTTTCTAATTACTTTATTTTTTTTGTGAAATTTTGTAAACAACTTCTAATAAACCCTTCAAGAGGCTTGAAATAAAGATTTGAAATTTTTTCAAAGGTTTAGTAAGACTGAGGATTTGATTCCCCAGTATGGTCGCCACTATGTTAGCACTCAGAATTATCCTTAGAAGTTATCAAAAGAAGGAAGCATCCGAGTAACCACAAACCAATCTTTTAGGCTTAGGCTCTAGCCAACCTAAGTCCCAAGAGGGATCTCTCTATATAATTTAGCTTTGTTTTTATGAGATTTCAGGCTAGTTCTTAGTGTTCATGGGGTTTTAGATTTGAATTTAAGGTTGGGTGGTGGAATTCTTGGAGCATATGGATAGAGCTAGGTCTTCAAACCATTGGGCTATGGAGTCAACAAATGGATAACATAACTGGTTTAGATCATTAAAGGGAATGTTCACAAGGCATGCTAGCAAAGCAACATGAAAATATTTGGGCCTAATGGGTGAAGTAATTCTAACCAGGGCACTTAAGAATCCTTTTCTATAGACCAGAGAAGAAACTACAAAAGCTAAGGAGTAGTTAAGAATTCCATAGCTAAGATAGTTTAGGAGAAAATGTTAAGAATGTAAAGCAGTCAAGACAAAGTGCATTCAGGCAATTTCTGAAATATCATTCCTTGCTATACGTTTAGATTTTAGAGATTTACACAAAAGATTATGGAAAAAACATAAGGAAAAAAAACATTGAACATAGGAGAATACTTATTTGTATTTCGCTTTACACAAGAATCCTGTAAAATATTTGATCTTTATTCCTTGATCCAACAAGCCAATCCAGTCATTGATACAATAGAACTTTGATTTGAGAAAAAATGTCTATAGAAATGTCTTGGAATCCACCCTACATACTTCGAAATGTGAAGTATTTATACAAAAATATTTACAAAATATCTCAAAACAAATTGAGACTTAATCTAGGGGATACAAATATCTTCTTCCATGAAGATAGAGACAGATGTTGAACTGCTTCATGCTGTCGCTTTTATTGTGGTGTTGCTGGCTGTTTCAGTTAAGTTGGAGCCCTTTAAACTGGTTGATATTTGTAGCATTTCTACGTTTGAATATTATTTAATTTCATCTTTCAACTGATACTCTTTAACTTTGCTACTCTTTGACCCTGTTGCTCTGCTTTTACCTGTTTCACCTCGCCGCCTTCAGATTTACTATGCAGTAGCTTTTTGATGTAAAATTATCATAGTAAATCTGTCATTTTTTCCCACCATTCCGCATCAGAAAATTTTACATTTACCATCCTTCTGTAGATTTCATCTACCTCTGTGTATTTTGCAAAATTTGGTTTGGTGAGGAACAAATGTTTCACCTCATGCTCTAGGAAAAACAGGGTCTCCAATGTGTCATATAACACTTTACCTATTGGCAAGGCTTTAATAGTTGAAGAGATGGCTTGTTCCTTGGCCAATTTCTCGAGTCTATCACTATAGTCCAATTAGGACATGAGTTTATCATTGATGACCATAGGACTGGGAAGATCCTTGTCCCTCAAAATCTGAACTTAGCCATGAACCTATAAATGGCTACTTGCATGTTATGGCACTTCTCTTCTAATTTAAGCATACGGTTTCTTTTGGAAAGAACCTTCATGATTTCCAAAATGGCTTCAGTCCCATCTTCTACGTTAAGCTCATGGAGCTCATACTTGTTCTTGCTATTCAGGAAGTGGATGAGTCGATTGGCATCCTCTGGTTTATCTCCCAATTCTTCCTTCACTTTCTAGATAGCTTCAATGTCTATCTTTACTAATTTTGTCTGCTCAAATATAACTTGGATTGACGACCAAATATCATTGATAGAGTCAATGATATTAGCCCAGAGCATTTCTTTGGTTTGCCCCAGTGGTTTTTGTAGTATTAAATCCTTCTCCAGGATTTTGATTCTCTCACCCATTCTTAGTGCTTTTTGTGTTTCTTCCTTTTGCTGGAGTTGAGCAAGTTTACAATCATTTTCCAGACTTGCTACCTTTTCCTTTAGTATCTTCATCTTTGTAGCCTAGATAGACATCTCTTCCATGGATTTTACTAATTCTACTACTTTCTCTCCATGTGTACCTGTTGCTGTAGTTGGCTTAGTTGTTACTGGCAATGCTGTGGCAGGTGGATTAGTGGGTGCCAGTGATGTTGCCAGTGTGGAAGGAACTATTGTAGATACTGTGGGGATGAAAGTTCTAGAAGTTGTGGCCAAGTCACTTTGCTTCGATTGAATTAAAGTTTCCAACTCTTTTTCTGTCTCCTTGAGTTGATCATTTAGCTTCAGGACCAAGTCCATGAGCTCTTCATGTCCCTGCTGTGCTTCTAGGACTTCCTTTGTCTGTTGGTGATGCAGCTGGGGTATCTTTAGCTGCTTCTTGAGTGCAGCAATGTCATCATTTTTATTTTTAATCAGATGCTCTATTGCTTTTACATATTTGGGATCGTGTCCCAATTCAATCACTAAGTCCTCTAAGGACTTGATTCTATTACCCTTGGTTTGTGAGGAGGCCTTCTCCAACTAAAATTGTGCTGATATATTGTTTAGGAAGTTTTGTAATTGGTGGGGAACAATTGCCTTCCCTCTTAATGTGGAGTATATCATCTCCCCTGTTTGCTTGTGCAGTTCAATCTGGTCAATGGGATGAATATCCCTTGCCAGTACTTCAAAGTCCACCTTTTTGAAATCTGATGCTGCTCTTGGCTGTTGAGTGGTTGGGTTGTTAAACATTATCTACATTTTCCCCTTTTTGATATCAAAGGCTGACATTAGCCTTGTTTGATTAGTGGGGGTCATCTACAGATATTGGGAATACGCTTGGGCCTTAAGCCTCTCATTTCTAGATTTGATCTCTATGTATATTTCCTTAATATCTTAGTCCTTATCTACATGCATTCTAAAGGATGATACCTCAACACTTTTCTACCTCATCAACATCTGAGTTTGTGATGTGGAGGGCTCCTGCATACTCCCAGATGGAGTGGTGGGCCTGCTTCTTTCAACTTCTGTGTTGGTGACCTCAGTTGAGTCATCAGTGAACTCTTGCTCAGAGACTTGATTGAGATTTTGCCTTTTGTTTGACTCTTGCTGTACATCAGAAGTAGGCATTGCTGAAGTGGAAGCCCCTTCTCTGTTCCTTTTTGGGATCTTCTCCTCATTCCGAGGAGTTTGCTTGACTGGATGGGCACTTGAAGTAGTTGCTGATTCTTCTGATGGTTTTGTCCTGATTGACTATTATGTTCTATCTAATTGTTCTGGCCTATCTGACTCTTCTAGCACCTAGAGGAAAGAACCCTCATCAAGTTGTTTTTCAAGATCTATTAGTGTGTTTTCTACAACAACTTTAGTATTATCCCTATGCTCTAAAGTTTTTTCCACCCATTGCAATTGGTTGGAATACTTTTCTATCTTAGGGATGCGGTGATGGATATAGGGAGCCATCTTGTTCTTTTGCCTTCTTTTGCAGATGAAATCCAAGGGATCATATCTCCATATGAAGCTCTTTTTTAGTTTTAATCTCTGAATGCTCAGGTCTGCCTCCTTTCCAGCTTCTCTACTATTACAAATAAAAGGACCCAATTGGTCTATGATCTTGAGCTGGGCTTTCTTTTGGCTTTAACAAAGTTTACCTCATCTAAATTTATTATTTGTCTGTAGTACTCCAGGGAAAATAACCTCATTGGGAGGTATTTAGGTAGTTTGTATGGGGCCAGCTCGTAGCCATAAATCTTGATTTCAATGTGGTTTTGGTACAAGTACAAATGTCCCACCTGATGATTGATGTTTAGATGAATGACTCTCCTAATCTTAGGACTGATTCTTGGTGGAGGGGTTCCACTGAGCATGATCATCACAAGGTGGACAAAGGAATCTATGAATTCATTGTATGAATAGGGGGAGGAATATTGATGAATCAATGGGGTCCAGAAGATGACTGATCTTGGTTGGCCCTTGGTGTCCAACTTTTGCAAGGTAAGTGGGAATTTATATGCTTGGAAGTATAGGAAAAGGTGATCAAGGCGAAGGAGCATGTGAAGACTCTCTCATTACTCATTCACAGGAACTGTTCATGCATCCTGTCAGCTATGAATTGAGCATAGTCATATATGACAACAGGAGGTTTCCCTGCGTGTATATGGGCATGAAAGCTAGGATGATTTCATCATTGTATTCACTTGTGGAGTAAGCCAAGACACAAGATATCATGGATACAATATTTCTACCACAAGGAGAAAATATAGTTGCTACATATGGAGGGGGGTATTTGGGGGTATATTTCTCTTCTATGATGAAGGTTTGGATTAATTGGGAAAATCTTGCAGGGTTGAGTTTGGGATATAAGTCCAATAGGTCTCCAATTGAGAGGGGAGTCAAGTTTTGGTCAGGCTGGAGTTGTAGCATCTCATTTATAGATTCAGCAGTGATAGTGAAAAGTATATCTTGGTTAGGGGACATGATTTCTCTTTGACTGGGGACATAGTTGGCATGGCAATAATGTACAATTTCAGGGAAAATGTGGACTTGGGGGAATTGGTACTTGGGCAAAGTTGACTCCCAAAGGCCAATTTTGTTAGAATGGTTCAGGAAATTGTCCCTACTTTGGCAGTGTATTTTGAGCAGGAGTTCTATGACAGAGGTGTCTTTTATTTGAAAATCCTTATTAGCTAGGGGGAGGTGGTCTAGGTCTAAGTGGGGTGTAGATATGGGTCTTACATCCATTGCAATTGAGGCAACCATTCTTAGTTCTTGTGGATTTGAGAATGGGGAAGGTAATTGGCAGTGTTGTTCGGGAAATGGTGGTTCAACACCGAGTAGGCTTGAGTTCTTTGAGTTTCTTCAATTAATTTTTTTCTTAACTAAGAATATTAAGTAATTGGTTTTGAAATTGACAGGGTTTTTCGGTGAATTGTGGCTTAAATACCTTGAATTGAAGTAAATCGGCTTTGAATATGGCAGCTGGCCACTGCAAATGGTCGAAAGGGCTCTGTCTAGGCTGGAAAGCTAACTGGGTGCTCTATGGTGCCTTTGGAGTGCAATTGGACGTGGGTTGATGACTTCGACGTTCGTAGGTGCGTGCATGCGTTTCAGACGTTTACAGTTGAAATTCCAATGAAAACAAATAATTTGGTGCTTTTTTGGTTTTATGCGCAAAAGTGAATTTTGGCGGGTACGCGGTGAACAATGGTCAATTTGTCGTGTAGCGGGTGGGTGGTAAACAGTTTCTATCGCACCACTTTTAGGTGCTTGGTGGTATTTAGGAGGGGCCAGCCGATTCCACTCATCGGCTAACACGTAGCATCGGGGGTTGGTGGACAAACCACTTTATCGGGCGGGTATCGTTCGGCGGATGGGTTGGCCCAATGTGAATAGGGGCCATCGGATGTGGAGGGAAGTGATCGCACGATAATTAGGTGGGGGGAACTACACGAAGGCTAGTGGGGGGCCTGTTATATGGGAATAGTGTCCACACAGATGCTGCTATTCCCACTAAGATGGGTGGCTATCTAAGAAACAAACAATCAAAGTCTACTATTGATTCCTTTTATGAAAATAGATGAGAGGAGAACCAAGAGGGCCAACCTGAGTCTTGCGCTCGATTTCCTCTCTTTCTTGATAGAGTTTTGCTGCTTGCTATTTGTCTACTTAGCTTTAAAAGGACCTGTAGAATCACAAAAACATACTACTATGCAAGAAACAAGGATCTAAGTTCATAAATAATGCAGGATCAGACGTGCATTAACCATATACAAGCATATATAAACAAGTACACAAGAATATGGAAGGAAACAAGAATAGCTTTATTAAGATGAAAAGTAGCAAGAGGATTACAACCATGAGCTCTGACCCAACATCATCCTCCAGCTAAGAAGCCCTTCTTCACCTCAAGCAAAGCTATATCACCCAACACTATGAATGTACACCAGAATACCAACAACACTTCTCTATAAGATACAAAATTCCAGCCTCTAGATCTTTGTGATGAGGGATCCATATATAGATGATTACAGAGAGGTGAGTCATCTTTGGGATCTTGATTAGTGTCTTCTCTCTGATAGTTCTTACTTCCACTTGGAGAATGAAGATCTCTTACTCATCCCTGGTCGAAAATGGAGTGGCAAGTGTCAGAGGGGAAGCTTCTGGAAGATTCCATGATCTTCCACCTTGCATTTTTGTCCCTGCCATTTGTCCATTCCCAACAATCGCAGCCTACAAATTAGAAAAACAGTATGCATCACACCCTGTACATAGGGAAGGTGATATGCATCGCACCCTCTACATTGAACTTTCAGTATGGTCCAGTTTTGACCATTTATGAGCAGATTTCAGTGGAGAACTTCTGGGAGATTATGTAATCAATTGACCTTGTTCCTTTAGGAAGTGAAGCAACACGTTTAGGGACTTAAGAGCCCTCAGTTTATGGACATTTGTGATTGGGGTTGAAGTGCCCAAAAATGTCTATAACAGTTGCCCCCTAAAGCGTGAGGTCATTAATCTTTTTTGATGTCGGGTGAAATGCTTTACTATAAGGATATGAAGTTTTTCCAAGCTGGGAGGTGACCTGTAATAAGATACAATACAACACATTATTTTGACAATATTTTTTCATGATCTAACTGAGGCAAGCATTCCCATGCTCAGCTTTATAAACTCATTTTCATGTACATAGGACAGACGATCGCCTGTGTGACAGACTAATGATATGTACACATCATCCTTTGATTTGGATGATCATCTATTCGGAAATGATGTACACTAGATGTTTTTATATTCCTCAATATATCATAGCTCGGATGGATGAAACTAGATCCGGGGTCTTCAAAACTCGCTCAATCTTCACTCGGAGTACAAGTCGATCCATGTGAAAAATGTTCTGGAGTCAAACATGGAAAGACATCGCTTGATTGCCAGCCAATGATGTAAGCTGTTAACATGCGCGAGAGGAATCACCAATAATGACAATGACCCTCAAGGTACTACAGTACAATTCACGTGGTGTGAAAAGGGACTTGGCATCAAACACCACGTAAAATCTCTCGGTCGAAGGCCATTGATGTAAACCTGTCACCAAAAGTGAGAAACTTGCCATTAAGGCATACAAGCTTCAAAGTACTGAAAGGGTTGCTCCTAAGTCAACTTCTTGGATAATGAGCTGAGGTCGACAAGAAGTGACCCATCGTAGGAGGGACCTAATGAATCCCACATCAACGACATGGAACGAAGTAAATGATTTTGGACATGAAAACAAACTGACGATATAGGGTTCAGGGTGGCAGTCATGAAGGAATGAAGCATGAATGTATTGCAGTGGGTGAGACACAGGTGAATGACTTCTCTTGAACATATCGGCGACACTGACGATGGATTGGTAGCGTTAACCCCAAAGATGGATGGTGTGATGGACCAATGGTGAAGACCAGTGAACGGAACAACCTAACCCGGCATGGATGCGGAAGGAAAGTGTCATGTTCAAGAGCACTTGCTACCAATAAAGTTTCTTCTTATTTTCTTCCCAATTTTCCCCGGTCATTGTTGACCAGTACCTCTTTATTTTTTTCAAGCTTGAGGAGGATAACATATGCGTGTTCTATAATCTGCCCTTCGGGCGAACCTATCGCTATATTTTAGCGAGCCTAGCGACAGTGAAACTCGTTCTCGTCCATTTGGACGAGTTTGATGCTATTCGGTTTTAACGAGTTTAACGAAAAAGATAACTTGGTCTTTTTCAATTTTAGAGAGTCTGAAAGAAATGGAAAGAATACTCCGAAGATTCTTTTTCGTTATATAATCCCTTAAGTCTGAAAAAGTGTAAAATAATACGAAAGGGATGAATTTTCGATAGTTTTAATGAGCCGAACAAGACAAGCGCTCGATCTTTGTGTGTAATAATCCCTCAGGTCCAAAAAGATTAAAATCTAGAGGAGGGATAGCAATTCCGATGCCTTTTAACGAGCCGGAGAGGCCAATCACTCGGCAATCTTTTCATATTTTACGAGTCAGGTGAAAAGAGCTTAAAGAAGACTTGTTTTTTAGGAACGAGTGATGGTTTCAGGTAGCAGTTGATTCTAGGTAAGATTTGGAATTTTCCAATCACGACAGTGTTACAAGGATGGCTAGCAGAATCACTCTTCGCAGATGTTCCTCAAAGGGGTAAACAATCATATGGGGTTGAATGATTGGCTAAAAATAGAGTGGAGGTGATGGCGAGAGCACGACCAAGGCTCAAAAGTTGGCGATAAGGCATTCACAATGGTTATTTACCGGTTCATTTTTTAATGAGCTTAAATGCTGGGGGAAACATTTTCCCATGACTTATGTTTATTTTTTAACGAGCTTGAACTCTGCAACAACATTGCTCGCCAGTCGTATGATAAGAAATGTCTCATTCAAGATGCCATTTTTTATGGAGCTTGCACCTTTTGAAGCTTTGCCCCGAATCCTTTCTTTATGCTAGTTAGAAAATGACTAGCATTACGGGTTTAAAGGGTTAGAAGTCCTAAAAATTTAAAAAATAAATAGCCGCTCTTCACTTGCATGTGGAAAGGTTTGGATGCCCCCAGGTATAGCGAAAAATTTCCAGGTTAACAAGAAAGTTTCATCCGCGTAGCAGATAAAATGCTTTCTTGGCGATGTCTATTGAAACAGACAAAAGGGAGTGGTGCCACTCAGCATAACCTTAACGAAGGTATCTTATTCCAGTATGTTCCCATTTTCCTGTGAGGATGGGTTCACCAGACTAGTCATATATCCCTTGCGGAAATCCACCCTATACCCAAGGTTTTCCTGGCAAAACAGACCAGGGTGCATGCTCCTTGGGTTTCAGTCACAACTTCCTGAATCACTCGCGCTCATCAGGTGGACGGACTGGAGACCGATGAGACATTTCTTGCATGAAAAGACCATTTAGGGACGACATTTGACTATTTGCGATGTGTGATCTGGGGAATG
Source organism: Pinus taeda (assembly GCA_000404065.3). Classification (NCBI taxonomy): domain Eukaryota; kingdom Viridiplantae; phylum Streptophyta; class Pinopsida; order Pinales; family Pinaceae; genus Pinus; species Pinus taeda. The sequence goes on along the minus strand of APFE030577263.1, from coordinate 12,007 downwards.
ACATTTGGTCCATGAGCTTGACCATTCTGCCTTCGTGCAGAAAACACATTACTCTAAAGAGTGAGGAGACGATGGCTCCCATGCAATAAATATAGTCGTGTCCAAGGAGTAGATTATAATCTAAAGGTCCTTGAGCTACCATAACTTTCATGTGAACAGTTTTCCTTCTCAAAGTAATGGGCACATTTGGAAGGATCCCATGAGGAAGCTCAAAAGTAATTCTACTTTTGATAAATAGATCCTCTTAACTCAAGTTACGAGCTTGGATTCTTGGAGCCTTGCCTTGGTTTCTCTTATAGTGCATAGGAGACAGATAATTATTTGGGGAAGCAAGTTGTGGCTTCATGTTTCACTACTAAATCTAATGTTTCACCTATGTAATAATGTACTTGGAATCTTTCATTTATAATCAGAAGCTCATTGAGACAACACTACTTCATGCATATATCATGGATGTAGTGAGACTACTCTTGTTATGGGTGCAATATATGTTGTGGCTTAATTACATAGTAAGGTTAATGAACTATTTCTTTACTTAGAAATGGATGGTGTTGAATGAGCATTGTTTAATTTCCATAATTGTTGTTTATCTTGTGAACTAATTGACAGATAATCAAAAATCCTTTTTCTTCACTACCAGGTCTCCCTTAGAATATCACTATTACTTCCCTAACTGGAGGTTTGTTTTCCTTTACCAACCGTGGAATTTCCTTGTGCATCTTACATTTGGTGTCGCGCAAAGCTTACATACTTGCTGCCCCAAAGAGGTGGTTGTAATATCTTGTGTATGTGTTGTAGCTAAGGAACATATTTGAGTCTTTTACAATGGCGGTTGGAACATACAACCATATGGGACTCATACACCAAACTATGTGAGGTCTAATTGGGACCTCACATAGGGGAGATCCCCTGCATGTTCAAGGTATCCAAAACCATAAAAAATAAGTCAATTAATATTCATGAGAAGTGAATTATCCCATGAAGACTAGAGTCTTGTGCATCAATTTGGTTTTGTATTAGGTTATAATCTCAATATTAATAGAAGAAAAATAATAACCCCAAAGAACAAATTAAAGTAAAGTGATTAAAATGTTTTATGTTTTAATATTGTTTTTTTTTCCTGTTAAATATAATTTAACATTACTTTTGGTATGAAAAGTTATCATCTTGTAACTTATCAATTTAAAATCTATTATCTTTTTTACTTTATTATAAATATTTCAATTTTGTTCATTTATTGCACATTTAATTAGATGCAGCTCCACACATTCCTAAAATTTATTTTCATTTCATTATATGATATTTCAAGTCTATAAGACAATATGCATAGTTATTATCATATCCCTTTTAAGGATTAACATGATGGATAACTCCACCATGTTAGAAGCCTAATGAATACTAAAAGGTTTCATGTGTCCAAGGAATGTACAAGATGATGTTGGCACAAATATATAAGGAATATTTGAGAGATACATTGCTGAGCCCTTACATGTTATATTTAAAAGCCCATATATAACCTCTATCACCTCATGAAAACATGCATTTCTTGACATACATTTTAATAATTTATATATTATTCTATATATTGAGTGTGTGCTTAAGATATTTAGCCATACTAATGAATTCTATGACCCTTGGTGGCCTTAGGGTCTTAGTTTGACATGTTTTCTAATAGGAAAGGAGTTCCTCTAGTATCCTACCAATAACCTGCCATGAAGATAAGGGCTTTGTCCTCATCAACTTCTAATATACATGTACAAGTATGCTAAAAATTAGCACTTATCAATTTCTAGATAAGAAGTGGTTGTGTAGAAATACCTAGGGAACCAAATTCACTAATTGTAGGGATTTTTGGAGGGAAAACTACCCTCTTATTGAGGATGATTCCCCCTCATCATTTTGTATAAAAAAGGAATCTAGCTAGTTGATGGATGATATTTTTGAAGGAAAAGAAGAAGATATTTTTTATTTGTAGTCTTGAAACTTTTTATTTTTATACTTATGTAATGTTGATTTTTCATTAATGGAGAAATGGTTTCTTTTGGCAAGCATTTTCTGTTGATTTCATTCATGTTTCTGAGAACCTTTGGAAGGGACCACCCATAGGAACTCTTTCATTTTTTTTTCACCTTTTGTACTTTATTTCCATGTTAATTTCTTATGATATCATCATTTCCTTTACTATTTTAGTTAAACACAGTAAATTAGAATAGTTTTATATTTCCTATAGACTCTTGGAATATGATCTTTCTTAGTTGCTAAGTGGTTATCATAATTATTTTAAGCTTGAACAAACTTCATTTATCATTTTTTAACTCTATTTCACTAGTTTTTTTCATACTTATACCAATTCCCGGAGTTTCCAATAGAATTTTAGATTTCCTTGTAGAATTACAAGGATTCCTATAGAATAGGTTTGAAAGATTTGATTTTTCATAATTTCTTATGGTTTTATGTCATTCATCTGAAATCACCTTGATTAATTATTTTAGGCATGACTTACTGAATTATGGGGGTTGAAGAGAAAATTGTGACATCTGCATGTTTTTCTTACAGGATTATAGATTACCTTATTGTTGCTTCGTTGTATGGATTGATTTTGTTTTCTACAAAAGTGTAATAGATATGATTTCCTTGAAAGTATGGTGTAGTTATTTTATTGCAAATAACATTGCTTTTAGTTCATGCAACTTTACTTACTTTTACTTCATTTACTACAACTTTACTTTCCTATGTTTTATTTCTTGCAATTTTATTTTTGCAACTTCAGTTCCTACACTTCAATTCTTGCATTCTCACCTCCTACAATATTAGGCCAAGTTGAATGACTGTTGATCAACATGACCAACCCTTCAAATTTATTAGAAGGACAATTTCATCCATAGGTTAGTATGAATTATGAAGAAGGAAAAAATATGACTTGCATACACAATGCATGATACCTTAGAAGTTTGTACAAAGCCCATGTTGATGTATTAAAGTTAAGAGCTCAGAGAATACAACATTATTTTTATAATATTGAGGGCCAACAATTTTTTGGCACTATTTCCAAGCAAGTTTGAAAGTTTGAAATATTTCCTTTTTCTATCTTATGATAGAAAAACAACAATGAAAAAAATATTCCTATTAAAACATGCATGCCTCCTAGATAAGAAATAACATAGGATTTGTTTTTTCCAAGAACCACTAGTATGAGCCTAAAAGTAATACAATATTTGACTAATTGTGAAACTTTCCCCTTAATAGCAAGAACCTTTAAGACTTATGTAGCAAAGTAGGCTACAGTATTTGAGGCCCTTTTAGAAGGAATAGCTCCCCATCTCACTATGCAATGGATGAAAATGGAGACTGACCTAATGTATTTGGGTTTCCTATCTAGGAAATAAATAGGAAATATAAGATTAAAATGATTAATTTGTTTGTCTTCCGCCACTTCTATGAACTAACTAGTGAATATCATTATACTTTTCTATTTAATTTTTTTGTAGTGTGTAAAACTTACGACTATATTATAGATGAACGAAAACCAAAGCTCTTCCCTTTTTTTTGTAAGATTAAAATCTATTGTGCTTTGTGAGACTTGAAGGTAACAACATTACCACTTGGGAATAGATGAGACAAACCTTCAACATTAAATACAAAGATTATTGTTGAGCTAGGGATACAAGGGATGGAATCATTCATATTATTGAAGGAGACAATGAATCCTTAGACTATTTTGAAGAAATATTTTAGTTTAGCTACAAGAGAGAACACAATTGTAACCTAGATGATGATTATATGAATTTTTTTTGCCGTAAGTAGTATGATAAAACTTGACAGAGACATTAAATCTTCTGGAAAATAGATATATTTAGCATCTATATTATGATACTCTCAACAAATGTTTTGAAAATAATTGTAGGGATAATATGAATAAAGGTATATTTGGTAGAGGTTTGGTAAATGCTTCTACTTTTTCCTCTATTCTTTCAAAGAATAAAATAAGAGGAATTTAGAATATAAGAAAATGGAAATGTTGCACTCACTAGCCTTGTACATGGACACATTACAAGCAAAGAGAAACATGAAGAGGTAGAAAGGTCAATAGCTATATGTTGTCCCAAGTGCAAAAAAATGAATCCTCAACATGATTTTCCACTTAATAATATGTAAATATGTGTACTTTATGAAGAACAACAACCTATTAAAAAATGCAATTCCTTACTAGGACTAAAAGTTGTCCACCAAGGAGTTTAAGGAGGTATGAAGTTTGTATTCCTCTTCAATTAGAACATTCCATTAGCACCAAGGCCTTATAATCAAGGTATGTATTATAAATCTTCACATTATTTCAATGATTATCATACACAATTTCAACCTTAGTACCTCATCCCTCACCTTGACCTCCTCTTGCCCCAAGGTAGTGCCCAAACCAACCTATCATCCCTCTTTAACAATCATCCTAGAACCAATCTCCTCAATGGAATAATTCTTCTCAAGTTTGGATGGATTTTATGGCTTACCCAATATCCTTAATACCTCCTAAAAAACCTAACATATCTCAAAAAACTAATTCAACAAAATAGCCTTATATTTGTACCCAACCTAATCCAAATCCCAACAATAAGTAGACAAAACCTACTTATAATGGTGGTACTAATTTGCAATCTTATTCCCTAGAATTTCAAGAGATAAACCATAGACTGGAGAAAGACCTATGGGAACCTCCTTAACATTCTCCATAAGAATATTCAAAGAGAGCAGAAGATAAACTTGCACCTTAGCAAATTCTTCCTTTCTTTGAGAGATTGACCATTAGAATGACACATACACCTAGATAGCTTGAAATACTAGGGAATTAAGGAATATATGATTTAAGATAGAAATTTTATAGGCCATCAAAAATGTTCCCATAGAAAAAAAAATTATCAAGGAAGAATGTCTCAAAAGGCCTTTAAGAAGAAAAGGGATTCCCCACAATCAATGTCACTACGAGAAAAAAGGACAATGGTGAGGGGTGAAAAATGTCACCATAAGTTTATTGGTGATGGTCAAAGGAGCATTTGTCACCAAAAACTAAACGTCGCCAAAGGTGGCATTGCCAAAAGTATAGGTGTTGTAGTAACATACAACGTCCATCACCAATAATGATTTATAATGAAAGATAGTGACTGTCACCATTTCATATGAGCAATGGTGACAGACCATAGCCTCCGTCACCAAAAACTGAACATCACCAAAAGTGGCGTCGCCAAAAGTATAGGTGTTTTAGTGACATTCAAAGTTCATCACCAATAATGATTTATAATGATGGATAGCGATCATCACCATTGCATATGAGCAATGGTGACGGACCATAGCCTCGGTCACCAAAAACTGAATGTCACCAAAAGTGGCATCGCCAAAAGTATAGGTGTTATGGTGGCATTCAAGATCCATCATGAATATTGATTATAATGACAAATAGTGACGGTCACCATTTCATATGAAGAACATTGATTTATTCTGATGGATCTTTAATGGCCATCACTATTGGTGCATATATATGGTGATGTTCGTTGACCATCACCAAAAGCCACATTGCCAGAAGTATAGGTGTTGTGGTGACATTCAAGGTGCATCATAAATAATGACTATAATGATGGATAGTCACCGTTACCATTTCATATCAACAACAACAATTTATGGTTACAGACCTTTGAGGGTTGTCACTATTGATGCATATATATGGTGGCTTTTGTTGACCATCACCATTTCATATTTTTGGTGAGGGTTGAAAAATGTCACCAAAGCTCGTTGGTGATGGTCAAAAGAGCCTCCTTCACCAAAAATTAATCGTTGCCATTCCATATGGATGCCAAGGCATGATGGAATCGAACCACCAACCTCCTGCTTGTAAAGTAGGTGCTCTTCCATTGAGCTAGCACCCTTTAACGAATTATACTTTTAAAAATTAGACCTTGAAACTTCAACAATTGTAAACTCTACGGCTTTCAATAAATTAAAGTCTCGACAATATTTTAAAGCAAGAAAAGAAGCATCAAAGCTACAGATCCCTACCTTATGGTTATTGAAGTTATGAAAATTGGGTGGAGGGAAAAACAGTTATGTATAAGAGAATCAATATGTATAGTTGAATAATCAATTCGAAGTGAAACTTTGAATACTTTTATAACCTATAAATGACCTATAACTAGAAAATGCACCAAATATTGAAAAGGAAATGTCATAAGTGGATAGCATATGGAAGAAGAGGAGGTAGGGACTTGGAACCATTGTACATCTTGACATTCCTTAGCAATTTGCACATCTTATCTTGTTTGACATGTCTTCATACTATCTGGCACATGTTAACATGCCCTAGCATTCCCTAACACACCTTGACAGTCATGACCTCACAACTAGCATTACATTTTTCCATGACTTATGAACCTTACATTCACTAAAAAACCTTGGCACTCCCTAGTTGTCATGCCCTATGTTATCCTTCACAATGTCCCAGGATGATGAAGAGATCAACAGAGGTAACCACATACCAAGCTTTTAGTTTGGTAGCTAGCCCTACCAAATTAGAGAGGGATCTCTCTATGAAATCACAACCAAGAGATGACTGGAATGAAAAGGATTTTAGGCTAGAGCCCTGCGACGGTCTTAATGGCTAGTTTAATCAAATCCTTTTCAACTTTGGAAAGACGTGTTGTTACTGAAGTAAATTCTAGATCTCTTGAAAAGGAAATCGACTCTAAAAAAGAATTAGATATAGTAGAGAATCTTGAAAGTTGGAATCCTCCAACTCTTCATGCAGCTGATGCTTATAAAACTCCTCTCTCTAATATCTTTCAGAAGAAAATGCTTCTAAAAGAAGTGGAAGTTAAAATCAAAATCTCAAGTCCTTTTGTACAGATTGTATCTCTTTCTTTATTTACCACTGAAGAAATCAAAAAATTTCGCCAATATGCAAAAGAAAAAAAAATTCCTATTTACATTTTGGAGGTTTAAGGATAGGTTTGTCTCCTTTGTTTAGACATGGCTTAAATATTTCGTGCATGTCTAAAATTTTTGATACTCGACACCAGAACTGTGATCATGCTAGAATAGGTACCATTGTTGGTAACCGATCTACTGGTTGTCAATATAGAATAATTTTCCCTGATTACTCTATTAGTGTTACGGATCCTCATCTGAAGAAATGTTGGAAACTTATGGTAGGAGTTCAAGGATTACAGATGGTTGATGAAAGTGAATATTTATCTGTAATAATTCGTACATCCTTCCAGTTGACTAATATAGTCCATCCAAAGTTAAAACAGCCAGTGCTCAGAGATTGTGTGTCAGTTGGTTTAAACAATGCACAAGTAGAGGGAGTGTCTTATGATTCTATAGGTTTACCAAATGACTGGTATTTTCAATACAAGTCTTTAGTTGATGAAAAGAAACCAGGAAGCCTGACAAGAAGAGCTTTGTTGCAAGAAGGTAAAATAAGAATAATTCTAGAAAAACCTTCCATTTTGCGACCCATCATTCATCCGAGAAAATATGCATTACCAGTCTTAGAACCTACAGAATCCTCTACCCAAAAAGCCAGCACTTGTAGTCAACCTATGTTATCTTCAAATGAATTGTATGTACTTGAAGTTAAGCCTTTTATTCCTGTAAATAAGATGCTTAGAATTTCTAATTCCCAGATAGCCCCAGTTGAAGAATGGCAATATGCTAATCATCGCTTTGTAAAAGGAGGCAAATGGCCACCAAAAATGAAATTTTGTACTACCTCGTCCTCCTTAAAGCAACCTCCTACAAGAGCTGATTGTGCCCCTTTAGTTGAACACAACTCCTCAAATCCAAATGATTGAGACCAATTGTATCAAATTGGTAATTATATTACCACATGGTGTTCTTATGCTAAAAATGTTATAGATGATGTGGGTGCACAAAATGAGCTCATCCTAGCCAATCGCAAGCTTTTACATGATGAACAACAAGAAGAAGGAGACGAGAAAGAGGCAAGGATGCAGAAAAAGGAAAGAAGAAGAAAATCTAAAGCAGCTCAAAGTTCAAACTTTTCTATAGATATGTCGACCCCAAATTTTTGGGATTTAGAAGAAATGGAAGCTAGCACCTCTGAAACACCTTTCATACCAATGAAAATAGAGTCTATTCTAGAGCAGCTAAGAAAAACAAAAGCAAAAATAGTGACTCTTAGAAATGCAGCTTCTAAGTTTCCATCTTTTATCATGCCATCAATCCAAAATGAAAATTTTGTTAAAGAAGTTCAAAAATATCCTAGAATAGAAGAAGATCTATTTGCTTCTAATTCTAGCGATTATATTTTGGATTTGGATAAATCAACAAATCTAGCTAAATCAATTCAAATATGGATCAGAGTGTTATACCAAATGCAAGTAACTACAAAGCTTGATAATATGTCCATATTTGTTCTAGCAGAGAAAAGAATGGATGGAATAGTTTATGACAGGTGGATTGGACCTCCTGAGTCAGAATGACAAGCAGTCATTGCAGCAGGACTTTCTACTCTAGAGGTACTATTGAAAACACAGTTTGTCCTTGAAGCCAATAGATGAGAAGAAACAAATCATTACAGACCTTGCTAGAATGGAACTGAAAGATTTAAAATATCTTGAAGCTTTTCATCAAGATTTTATGGCCAAAGTTTACAAAGCAAATCTTTCAAATGATTCAGTTCATAAAATTTCTTTTCTGTCAAAATTACCAGGAAATCTAGGAGATCTTATTTCTAAAGATATTGAGCTTTAAAGAAAAACAATAGATCAGATTTACTAGATAGATCTTTTATTCAGGTGTCAAGAGAAAGTCAAATATCTTTGTTGGAAAAAACAGGCACATGACGTAACTCCTAGTGCCAATGTTTGTCGTGCTACTTTGCCATGGACACCATTTAAGAAAATGAGAAAACATAAAAGGTATGGAAATTCAAGACCAAGAAAATTGCAAATCCCAAATGACCTTTTAAAATTTTCAGGTTTCTAAAGAAGAGCAAACAACTGAGAACCAAAAAAAATTGTTGTTTCATATGCAAACAAGAGGGACACTATGCTCATGCTTGTCCAAAAAGCACATTCGGTGAATTGAAAGCATGTGTAGATATTGAAGAATTTTTTTATGATTGGTCTGTTGTACAATCAGAAGAAGAACCATCCGATGTACATATGTTAACTGATGCTTCTTTAGAAGATGAAGAGTTAGTCAATTCTGTTTAGAAAATGAACATTTGTTATGATTGTTCTACTGATGAATTTCAGTTGAAGATGAAGAAGAAGAACTTCATTATAGTGAAGAATTTGAGACTGACACAGACAATGCTGAAAAAAGTGAAACAAAATCTTTATGTTGGTCTCTCCCACTAGAGAAAGACAAAGGAAAACAAGTTATCCCTATTCTCCCTTAGTTAAACTCTTTTTGTCGATATCAGAAAAATATTGGAAAAACATCTTCAATGCCAGTTCCTGAATTCGACCCACCAGCAGAACAAACTTTCTCGAAGAAAATGTTAAAAACAAATAATCTCTTGTATATACAAGTCTCTATGCAGGTTAAAAATAGTTGGATAGATCTTGATGCATTTATTGATACCGGTGGCTCAAACAATATTTCCAGACCATCGTTGTTTAAAGGATTATGGAAACCTCTCCAGAATATCTAGATTTCAGAAACAATCGGAGGTACAGTTAATCTTACTGACTATGTGGATAATATTTCTTTAAAAATAAGTGGGAAGATTGCCAAGGTATATGCTATACAACATTACGACCCATCTGCTAGTTTAATCCTTGCTATGCCATTTATCAATTCTATTTTTCCTGTGACTATTAGTGAACATAAAGTTATCTTCAATTTCAAAAAGCAAGAAATCTCTATTCTGAGATTAAAATTTGCAGACTCTGAAGTAAGAAGAGAAAGCCACAAGAAGACCAACACAAGAAAGCCAAAAAATGATTCCAAATATTGGCAGAAAGTACTGCAGATTTATGAAGAAAAGGAGGCTCTCAAAACAAAACAAAAAGTAGCAATAGATCCACAATGGACTCAGGAACAAATCTCTATATATCAGTGGTTAGTTAAAAGCTGCTCAAAAGACCCTCAGAAGTTTTGGGAAAAGGAGAACCCCAAGCAAGAAATTGTGACCATGTATGGTGATGGAGTAAAAGGTAAGTTAATTCCTTGTACTCCTTCCAATGAACAAGAAATCCAAAAACAGATTGAAGAATTGTTGAAGTTGAGATTGATAGAATTGAGTGTTTCCCATTATTCTTGTTCTGCATTTTTGGTTCGAAATCATTCCAAAATAGTTCGAGGTAAAGTAAGAATGGTGATTAATTATAAACCATTGAATGCAATCACTCAAATCTCTCATTATCCTTTACCTCATCACGAAGTAATAATGCAGAAAATTCAGAAGAGTAAAATCTTCAGTAAATTTGATATGAAATCTGGTTATTACCAAATTCAGATTGAAGAAGTAGACATACATAAGATAGCATTCACATGCCCTGCAGTATTTTTCCAATGGAGATTTGTTCCATTTGGATTAAAGAATGCTCCTGCTTTGTTCTAGAAAAGAATGGATTTTATATTTGATAAGTATGATTTTATCATAACTTACATTGATGTTATTTTAATCCATAGTCTAGATTTACAAACACATTTGGCTCATCTAGAAATACTTTTTCAAGAAGTTCAAGCTCATGGTATTGTCCTCTCAGAAAAGAAAATGGCGTTATTCCAAAATGATATTGATTTCCTTGGAATTCATGTAATTGATGGACATATACAGATGCAACCACATGCGCTGACAAAGCTTGCTAAGTTCCCTGATGAACTCAAAGACACCAAAATATTTCAGAGATTTTTAAATACATTCCCAAACTATCAGAAAAACTGCTCCTATTCGAAAGCATTTAAAATCAGGTTTCTCTAGTCAAGCCACTGCCACTGTCAAAAATCTTAAAGAAGAATGTAAGTCCCTGCCAAAATTGCAGCCTCTAGGAGAAGGATTGTTAATTTTACAACCAAATGCCTCAGATGATTTTTGGGTAGCTATTCTTTTTGAAAGAAAGGAGGAAAACAAAGAAGAAGAATTATGTGCCTATGCATCAGGAGAATTCCTCCCCAACCAGAAAAATTATTTTGCTGCTGAAAAAGAAACTCTTGCAATATTTAATGGCATTCAAAAATTTGAATTATATCTTGTGCCAAGAAAATTCTTGATTAGGACTGAGTCAATGAATTTTAAATATTTCTTGTGAGCAAAATTATCAAGATAGATGGCAAGAGGAAGATTATTATCATGGAAAATTTGGTTCCAGCAGTATGATTTTGATGTAGAATGGATTCCCGGAAATTCTAACTATATTGTCGATGCTCTTACCAAGGAAATGAATAAAGCTCATAGAATTGGCTACAACCAAACAGATGTCAGTGGAAGTATTTTTTATATTCCAGATCAGCAGGAAAATCTTGTCACTTTGGCAAAAAGATTCAAAATTCTCAAGAAGCATGTTGAATATCTTTGCCCAGAAATAAGAAAGGTAGTTGGACTCAGGCTTCGAAGAAACCAGTGGATTCAAAAATTTCAAGCCTGGCAATCAAACAATATTGGCACCCTTCTTGGATTGGATCCTGAATTGGTAAAAGTATACTCTTTACCAAATATGAAAGTCAAATTATATTTCAGAACACTTGATGATTTATGGTCCATATAGTATACTCAATCTATGATTTGGGTCTTGAAAATTTTAAATTATTATCAAATCATTGGTTTTATTGATTTTTCTCTTGAAATCTTTACAAGTGCTAAGATGATGGACCTTGATGATGTTAACATCAAGATAGAAGTTGGTCAGTTTTTACAGACCTTAAGAATTCCAGATCTGTTCGAGGAAATGGAAGCATCATATCTACAAAGAGATCTAGATTATATGCATTCAGATACTTTTCCTCAATATGAAATATTTGAGCCCTTTGCAAATTGGGAAATCAAGAACGG
>APFE030577257.1:224561-266591 GCA_000404065.3 Pinus taeda | reverse complement strand
TGAAGGCAAGTGTTCAGAGTTCTGTGTTTATGTGTTCAGCGGTGTGCTCTCTGATTCTTTTGTGACTTACCTTCTTACGCTGTGTGGACCCTCTTTTGTGCGTCTAGAGCTTTCGTTTTTTTGGATCATGTTATTGTTTGCCGTCTCTGGATCTCCATGGATCTCTTGTTTTGCTGATTGTAAGTTTTATTTCTGCCCATAGAGATCAGATTGTAACCTTCGTTTTTACCAGTCAGATTCCTCTGTTTTGTCTTACAATTTCGCCTTGAAGGCGTCACAGGTATGCATGGTTCCCTTTTTTAGGTGCTTCGATTTTTTACCTTTGTTTCCATTCGGAAACCCTCTCTTTTGATTTCAGCAGCGTGGCCTCCAGCGCACCTGCAAACTCCAGGACGGACGGTTCTGCAAGTTTTCAGTGGATTGCATATTTGGAATACGTTGGCTGGAATCCGTGCAATTTCCTGCGATTCCCGGGTAACAGAGCCGTCGGCAGGACTTGAAACAGCGGCGATCTGTAAGTTCAAATTTTGCCTGTGATAGAACATCTCGTTTTCTCGCATATCCTTTGTATTAACTGGTTGTGGGTCATACCAAAGAGCCTTGCATATGGGATCTGTGTCATTTGGCACACAATTATCTTAATTCTTTTGCTTCATTCAATTAATTTCAGACTTTTTTAATAATGCCATGGAGTATTTATTTATATTGGGTTTTCAGACTTTTTTAATGATCAAGGAATGACATATTGTAATGCGTAGAGGTAAATTAGGCACTGATCCGTTGAGGGCGAGCAAGTTATTGAGACAAATAAAAGTTGTGTAGCAATATTGATCATGGTCATTATAACATTTGGAATTTAGTTAAAAATTACACGTGAAGTTGCAAATTGAAAACTTAATGTTTTTTTTTCAAACACTTTAACTCTGGAATATGCTAAAAGTTTCGATCCTGATTGCCTTTATCCTACAGAATAGAATAATTTGTACATCAAGTCTCTTAGAATAACTATATTTCCTGATTGCCTTTATGCTACAGAATAGAATAATTTGTACATCAAGTCTCTTAGAATATCTATATTTTATTTTATCCTACAGAATAGAAAGAAATATATTTCATTAAAATTATTTATTTAATATACTAGATATTTATTATAAAACGGTGATATATCTAGTATTTAATAATGCCTATTTGATGGATAGGTTGGTAAAGGTCTGGTTATAAATAAATAGATGAGAGTAAATTCATGTATATAATTGAAAATATTTTTATTAATAAAATTTGTAAAAGAAAATTGATCATAAAATAATTTCATAATTTTAATATATGGTTTTTGTTTCTTTTTATTGTTTCATAAGTTTTTTGGTATTTATAAAAGTTACACAAATATTACAATTGTAATGTTCTTTTCAAACTATTAAGATATATTATGTAACGCACTCTGCCCACATCTACCTAAGTAACCGGCCAACTGGGGTAAACATGCGACGAGAGGCTTCTATGGTTGGATTTCACCTCCTATGTGACCTCAAGGAAATGGAATCGACGGAAACCTAAAACATAGACCTTCAACATTAGTTACAAGACCCCTAAGAACCATGCCAACACTTAAGGCAGCTTGCCCCTAGGTCCCACTGAAATTTTTTATTAGTTGTCTCCTGGTCACTCTCATGATATAGGCATGCCAACGTCCAAGGACTTCTCCACGCTCTCACAGGCTTGCTAGCCAACATCCAGAGACCAATTTGTCCAATTGTGTGCCAGTGTCCCCAGGATTTGAGCCACTTTTTTCAGGCCCAAAACCCAGTTGTTATATTGAGATCAACAATATAACAAGGAAACAGTGATGCAAATGTAAATACTTGAACAATCCCTTAACTAGACCGCTACTAGCATTGACAAAAAATTCATCAAACACATCACCAATATGTAATCTACAGGTGTAAACAACATAATTAAGCATAGGTATCGCATACTTATCTGAGAATCGTTAAGGACCAGTGTTCCCTCATATCATTTGCTGCATTATCATCCATTAGAACATAGATACATTGTTCTTCCAATTACAAGTAAAAACATGATGAGAGACACACATAGGCTATGTCATCAAACACATATATAACCAACACAATAGTAGTAGAAATACCAATGAAATGACAATCATATGATCCACATATAAACCAGTACAATACTCATAGAATGGGACTTCCACGTTCCACTCGACCATAGAATGTTCATTCACCCCCATGCCATATTCCAAGCATGAATGTGGAACTCAAACCAAAAGAACCAACGAGGGCTTACCGAGGCTAAACCACCTCACCCTCATCAATAGAAACCATGCTTTATTGCAATCCATCCCAGATTGCTAGGCCAACATAACAAACATGTCATAATAGCTTTACCATGATCTCCACCCGATCACTAGGCCAAAAAAGCTCTCACACCTGGCCAAACCTATGCCATAATAACAAAAGAACCACATGCAATACCATGCATGAAAAATATAGAAAGGAAAATAGACATGCAAATCGATACTTGAAAGAATCTTGTTGTAGCTGCTTGAACTTTCCTTTCCTTGCTTGATCCTTACTTCCTCTTGACTTCTTTGCGTTTCTTGATCCAATGTCAAAATGCTCCAAGAAAACTCTAAGTGTCCAAGAGTGAGAGAGAGAGAAATCCAAAACTAAATTGACAAAAGGTTACTAACGGATCCTCAGAATCATTTTTATTAATGAGGCCTCTATTTTATTTATTTTCCATTATTTTCCTTCATTTTTGCCTTGACATGCAACTTGTGACCTTTCACCTTACTTTTCTTTTAATTTCCATTATTTTCATAAATAAATGTACCAAAAATGCCATTTTGTCATTCCAAAACCTTAGCCATTGCCTTTTCCAATTTCCTTAGCCGCAATAAACCAATGAACACCCACACTAGGATTTCTTGCCCAACATTCAACTTGGAATAAGTATCCCATCAACCGCGATTATTATTTTGCCTTTATGAAATTTTATTACATGGAATTTTCACCAAGGTTGTTACAGAACTACATACAATGTTGATCACATGCTAAGCCTGTTGTTAAATATAAACTTAGAGACTGCAATGTATGCAATATTGAATATGTGGCAATAAAATAAACGCGTTCATCATGCTCTGTAAGTTGGAGATGAACCAGACTTTCCTACCAAAATTCTTTGAGCGACTCCGTGGTAATGCTTTATAAGGCCGACCTAAAGGATAATGGAATTGTTTACACGGGGATCTTTAGTTCTGATCAGAGATTCATCACCTTTGCAATTTTTAAATGATAATTAATATTTAATATATTATTTATATTATTTTAAATTCATTACTGAATAGTAAATAATATATATAAGTTTTTTAAAATAAATTATTTTAAATATTTATTTAAAAATATTGAATTGTGTATTTTGTAAAAGGATGTGAATTTCTTTATTGTGTATTTTGTATGATGATTTGTGTTTCTTTATTTTGATGTTTAATTGTGAATCAAATTTTATTTTATTTTATTTTTTAGTTGTAAGTGATTTAACTTTTATTAGTATTGGTATTATCTTTTCCATGTTATTATAATTGATTAATCATTTGGTTTGTACATAAAGTTATATAGAGTTTTTATTTGGTATCAGAGAAGGGTTTTTTTTGGGATAATCATGTCAAATTCTTGTTAAAAATGGAGTGTAGACATCATTTCCAACCAAAATTGTATTGACCACTCTAACTTAATCAAATAATGTTGCACATATAAATACACAATTCTTGTTTCAAGATGAACAAACTATCTTGAACACATAATCTATCCATTGAAGGAATATCTCAAGTATACACTAATTTAAGAAGCTAGCTAGTTGGAGAATAGATCTCTTAAACCAATTAGATTTTACACTCTTAGAAAATATGAACAAACTCTCTACATAGAGATGAACTCTACCTAATAATAACTAATAATCCTAACAATCAAATAAGATCACACACATAAAACAAGTAGCAGGTACATACTCCAACAATCATAACCCCTTGCTCATTCTAGAATTTAATGGAAGTGATTATCAGTAACGGTGTCATGTCATGACGATGACATTTAAAAAAAAAACATATTTATAGGAGATTGTAGAAATAGGTTATGAGGAGCCAACTCATTGGAACACTTTTACAACCAATGATAGAGCGACTAAGATGGAGGTAAAAAAAGAAGAATGTTGAAGATTTATTTCACATTCATATAGTTATAGAGAAGAGCGTATTTCTAAGAATTGAAGTGCAGAGGCAACTTAGGGTGCTCACTCTACAAGAAGCTTACCAGGGCAGTGATCAAGACAATGTTATCAAAATATGGACAATAAAAATAGAGTTTGGGAATCTGAATATGCAAGAAGTTTAAAATATGATGACTATTGTGTGTGAGTAAAATATGTATTCAATAAAATGGCTACTTTTGGAGAAAATGTAAACAAAGAGGTTGTGATTTAAAAGGTGTTGAGGTCTCTAACACTAAGGTGGAACCACATTGCCATAATCATTGAAGAAAGCAAGGATTTGTCTACCCTTTAGTTTGATCTCCTATGTCTCATGAAGAAAGATTGAGAGATTCATTTAGAAAAAGTGATGAGAAAGCTTTCTCCTACAAATTGCAAATTAAAAAGAATGAATATGCCAACACTAGCACCAAAATAAACCAAACCCAAGGTAGAAGTCAAAATTAAAAGTATTCAAGAGGAAGTAGAGGAAGAGGTGGTTCAAGAGGTAGAGGTAGAGGCCGATTTGATAGAAGAAATAGCTTGTGTTATCATTGTAATAGATATGGGAACTTTGAAAGGGATCGTGGATTCAAAAGATGTAATAATAAAAGGGTGTTAATTATGCTCAAGAGGGTGATGAGGCCTCTCCAAACTATTTATTTTTATCTTATGACAAAGTTGAAAATGGTACTAAAAATGTATGATATTTAAATTAGAGGTGTTCTAACCACATATCAAGAAATAAGGATCTTCATTTTATAATGGATGAAAGTTTCAAATCCAAAATCAATCTTGGTGATGACAAAACATTTGAGGTTGTTGCAAAAGGAGTTATGGGAATCCATATTAAAGAAGGTACATAAAGTATTAAAGACATTTATTACACTTCACAATTAAAGCATAATTTATTGGTTGTCACATGAATGTCAAATGAAGGTGGTAGTCTTCTAAGGATCTTTGACACTCTCCCCATGAGCTCTAACCTCATTTACTACCTCCATGACCTGAGTAATAAACTGATCTACTAATTCAACATCTTTCTTTTGTAGATTTTCAAACTCGTTCCTAATGCCTTATGTAACTTTTCCAATATCTCCTAACCTAGATGGACACTAGTTGCTATGAAAATATTAAGAAATATGGAGTCTTCAACTCAATTTTGCAAATTCCATAGTGCTCTTGAATCCTTTCTTTTTCTCTCTACTAGTGCATCTCTTTGGGCTCTTGCCATTACTACTAAACATCTAATTCTTCATATTTGTTGACTACTGCTTCCCAGTAGTCAAAATTCTTCAAAAAAATATTTATCTTTATTTCCCATAGTGGATAGTTGGTACTATTCATTATGGAACATTTGTGAGTTCTAATGATTGGTGGAAGCCATGATTGACTTTTGTAATATCTCTTCCTTACTATAAATTGGAAAGTTTCTCATTGATTTTAAAACCCTTATAAAAGTCTCATTGCTTCACTTCTAGAAAGGAAAAAAAAAATACTCAAAATACCCAATTATAATAACAAAATCACTTTTCACCAATTTTTTAACCTATTTTGGAATAACCATTTTTAGTTTTTTTTTTTAAATATCCATATATATATATATATATAATATATATATATTATATTATATATATATATATATATTATATATATTTATTATATTGTATATATATATATTATATATATATAATATATATATATATATATATATATATATAACTTTAAATCACCTTTTCTAAATATGAAAAATAAATAATTAATTCATAAACCACTTTTCTAGTGATTTTTTTTTTTTTTTTTTGAAGAAATATTTGTAAACCAACACCTTGAAACTTGAAACTTGAAACAATTGACATTTTATTATTAGTCAAAAAGATTCACGTGTATTTTTCTTCCCTAAAAAAAATATTCGTCCTTCTCAAACTTGAAGCTGATCTCCCCCATCCCTCAACAAATTATGAAGTTCAGCTCAATTTTTTTCTTCCTTATACAATGGAGCTTTGATGTAGATGGCATCCCTTGTGGATCATTTTGCGAGGGTAAATAGCAGCTCCTACAAAGAAAAGTAGTTCCTCTTGGCTTATTTATACGAGAGAGTGTCTTCCTTTAGTGGTTGTAGATTAGGGAAAATTTGCTTCAACATTTTTTTTTTTAATAATATCGACTATTTCCTTAATCACAAATCTCACATGGCTCCAATGCCCATGGATTCAATAGCAGCAGACTGTTCTGGATACTTGCGTTAGCCCTTTGATACAATAACTTGATCAAAAAAAATTCATGCTACAATGTTTTATGAACAAATTTTGGTGGTTGCTTCATTTCTTTTCTTACGAGTGGTGGGATCAACCTATGACTCTCCCTATGTGTTGGAAACCCATCTAAACTGTTTTTCACAAGATTTTACTAGCACCTAGGTAGATCTATGGTTAAGTTTAGTGAAACTCCATATATATATTATTAACTTATGGATTGAATTAATGTTATAATAAGATGTTAAATTAACAGGCACAAATATGAATAAAGATAATGCAAAACACATGGGGCATAATTTGCCTTTCTAGCCATTAAATAGATTTTACAATGCATGAGAAATTTTTAGAATTTTCTAGTAACACTATGAGATTCTAGTGATGTTTATAATTAACGAGCTTTAAATATATTAGTTATGTAAAAATGACTTGATTTAACATGTAATTGATTGTTCCACTTTAAACAACATGAAACTAATTGCTCACTCTGGTTAACAAAGGAGATTACTATACTTTAAATAGTTTACTTAATAGATCTTTTGGGATTTTTTTTGGAATTTGGTGATATTTATAATTAAATGACCAATTTAATTAATATATATTTTTGTTTTTTTTTGTTTTTCGGAATATGGTGATACAATAATGAGATTATGATTTCTTGATATTTAAAATATGCTTTTGAATGCATAAATGGATTGAGTACCCCAAACAATTTCAAAGGCACTTAGACAAATTACACAAATAAGCCTATAATAGTTAGACTACATTGTTTTAAGCATCTCATGTCTAACTCTTTTACCTTTTGGCTCTTTTTGAACTTGCATTACAAGTATCATAATTCCACCCAAGATTCTGGACATGACATTTTTTTTTTAATTAAATTGAAAAACAAAAAAAGCATAACTATATTTGATATAAATCTCAACCCTCTATGATTACTTTTAAAAATATTATGTGGAGTTTAAATCTAATGTAGGAGCATTGACCCCACCCTACCCAAATTTGATCCTAGCAACTTCCACAAGGGCATTGTGGAAGCCATTGAGCAGGACATGAAATTCCTTTCAATTTTTATGTAATTGTAAATGTTTAGAAGCATCTCAAAGGCTATCGTGGCAATATTCCTCACTAGGCAGTAGGGTTTTTTTAGTTGTGTCAAGGGCTACCATCTTTAATGTAATATTAGGCCAGAAAGGGCTAGGAAGATTTTAGGCTAATGGCCTTAGGCCTAAGAGGCCAAATATGTAATCATTTTATTTCTTCTAATATATACATGTGCACCTATTTGAATGCTTGTGAATTTTATCATGTCCATGGTCTTTTTAGAACCAATACAGGTTGTTATGTTTGCAGGTGGTCGGAATCTCTACTCAACAAGATTTCACCAAAGCAGATTTAATTCAAGGACCCTTGTAGTCGACCCACGAGCTTCAACACGACAAGTGCACATCGAGACCCCAACTAGCCCAACCTCCTACTTGGGGCAGAGCCCAGTTGGGCAATCGAGTCCATCTCTAGTCAAGATCTTCCATAAAGGATTGAAATCTCCAAACCCAACTAACACAATTTGCCCAAATTCTGACGTCAAGGGAAATGTTTCTATGATATTTTGGCATAGTTGATGTGTGGTTTGGGGATCTAATTGTTGCACAAAAGATCATGAGTTGTTGTTGCTGAAATTAAAGAATGCATAGGCCCATAAACCACATACTCCCAGATTGGAGCCACTAGGGGTTGGAATGAGGAACCCCTAGAATCGACCATTAATCAAGTGGTATCAGAGTGCGAGAAGGAGGCGCAAGAGAACAAGATAACTTCTCAAGAGGTGAGGAAAGGAGAAACTGCCAAGCGAGAAAGGGAAGCTCGAAAGGTTCAAGGGGAGGCAAACCAAGATGCCAAAAGCGTTAGCCAAAGGAGGAGAGTCAACGACGTCATATCAGTGAAGGATGCATAGTTTCAAATCACTCAAAGATACATGTGGAGATTTAATACCCCAATGGTGAAGATGGATGATATGCAATTGTAAACACAAATGATTAGGAGATCATGGAAATTTTCAAGTGCGGGTGTTTGATGCAGGAGCATTGACCCCACCCCAACCAAATTCGATTCCAGCAACTTCCTGAAGGGTGTCGTGGAGGCCATTAAGGATGACATGAAATTCCTTGATTTTTTTATGTAATTGTAAATGTTTAGAAGCCTCTTGAAGGCTATCGTGACAAATTTCCTCCCTAGGAAGTTAGGTTTTTACAAGCTATGTGAGGGGCGGCCATCTTCAATGTAATATTAGACCAGAAAGGGCCAGGAAAAATTTGAGTCAGTCTAAGGGCCTCAAGCCTGAGAGGCCAAATATGTAATCATTTTCTTTCTTCTAATATATATCATGTGCGCCATTTAAATGTTTGTGCATTTTATCATGTCCATGATCATTTTAGAAGCCACAAAAGTTGTTGTGTTTGTGTATGGTCACAGTCCCTTCTCAACAAGATCTCACCAAGGTTGGTCATAGGTGTGAATGCAGAGTTAACTCAAGGACCATTATAGTCATCATGCGAGTTTCAATATGACAAGTGCACATGGAGACCCCGACTAACCTGACCTCTGACTTGGGGTGAGGCCCAGTTAGGTGGTTGGGCCCATTTCTAATCGAGATTCGCCACAAAGGATTTAAAGCTTTGATCCCAACCAATGCAATTTGACCTTACCTCTGATGTCAAAGGAAACTTTTTTGTGAGATTTCTGCGCAGTCAAAGCATGGTTTGGGGATCCCATTATTGTACAGAAGATCGTGAGTAATTTCTACTGAAATTAGAGAATGCATGGACCCATAATCCATAGGCTCCTGGATTGGGTCCACCATGGGTGGGAATGAGGGACCCATGGAATCTATCATTCATCAAAGTCTCTACCATCCATAATTATGGATACTTAAATTAAAATTCTGCAAACATATTATGAAATAAATGCTTGAAATATTAGAAATTGTAGCAAGAAAAAGGCTCAATTTTGACTTGTGCCTTAGTCAAATTGAGAAATTCAATGTTCCATATCTGCAAGATGAGTTGTATAGTAGTTAACTTGTGTTCCATGGCCTTGTCTACTAGTCTACTCAGTAAATTCAAGCTATAAGCTAGAAGTAAAGTTGTGCATGTAGTGATTGCTAAGAGTTTAGCAATCTAGTTGAGATATTGTTACTTGAACTCAGTTAACTGAAATCAAGTCATTAGTTGAGTCAGTTTAAGGTCATTTGAGTAGTATAATTGTTGTTAACTCATTATCTCTCAATTAACTAGTCAATCAACTAAAAATAGGCACAGTAATACATGTAATTCGAATTGCCTAGTTGCGGTGGAGAAAAAGTCATGTTTGTATTTATAGGTGTATATTATTGAGTGTACAGTGCTTTTGCATAGGTGATCAATTCCCCTTGGATTTTCACAAGTAAATAGGGAATTTCCTTTTTTTTAAGGAGCTTAATTCCTCTAGGATTTTACAAGGAAATAAGAGGTTAGATGAGGCTTGAATTGGCTAAGTGTTGGCCAAAGTGGTGATCAATTCCCCTTGGATTTTAACAAGTAAATAGGGAATTTCCTTTTTTTAAGGAGCTTAATTCCTCTAGGATTTTACAAGGAAATAAGAGGTTAGATGAGGCTTGAATTAGCTAAGTGTTGGCCAAAGTAGGTCAGGAGGTAGGAGTTAAGTTCCCTTGTAAATCATTGTGTTATTGTGGTTTTGATGGTTGAATTCTATTGCATGTGTTTCTAAATTTTGATTTCCATTCCACAGAATAGTAAAATAAGTTTGTAATCTCTTTTCTTCAATTCCAGTGCATCAGTAGTAGTAAATTTCTATTAATTTTGACACAAAATTCTATTCCAAATCACACACATATTCATACATGTTATGTTATGTTATCTAAACGTTTCAACTATGTCAAATTAGATAAAAATAAAATAAAATAAAAATATTAATAATTATAATATTAATTAAAATTTAATTGGATCAAAACATTAATAAAATAAAAGAAAATCAAATTTAAAAAATAATTCATGTATTATAACATTAGTATTTGAGACTTACACACATGTATTCTTGTAACATTTTAATGCGTTCATTAATAAAGCATTTCTATTAACTTCCCTTTTTGTTTCATATTGTTTATTTAATAAATATCTCTTTTTATTGATGTGATGAGTTGAGATGATGATGATGATGATATATTTATATATATTAAATATATATATTATATAAGTAAGTTACCATAATTTGGGTATTAGTTGTTGTGCGAATGATATATGGTTTTGAAAAGTAGAGAGAGATATGTATCAATAATTACTTCCATGAATGGATTTTTACCACTTGTAAGTGATTTCAAGTCTAATAATTAAATAATTAAATTATTTCTATTAAAATTTTTAGTTGACTTTTTAGTTGTTATGTATTATTGGCAAATATAACTAGATTTAATATAAACTACATAATCTCTTAATTTGCTTCACTACAACACAAAGGGGGTTTTAAAACAATTTTTGGGTAAATTGTCTTAACTTGAGACAAAAGAAAACTTGTCTATTATCTTTAAGCAGATGTCTCAAATTAAATTGTCTTAAATATTGTCTCTATAAAGACAATATATAACACAAGCATTTTTGTCTCTCCAAAGACAATTTCATTTTTGTCTCTCTAGAGACAATAGTTGAGATTAAAGACATATTTTATTTAAAGAGACAATGTCTTTGATCCTAACTATTGTCTCTCTAGAGACAATAAAAATTACATTCAAAGATAATACAACATCACTTTTGTCTCTTTAGAGACAATATCAGATAATGAATCTAGAAAAATATCTCACCATTGAAATAAACCAATATTAAAAGTATTTAATTAAAAATAAACTACAATATTATGTATTAATTCATATTAGGACGCAGTGGAATTGAACCACCAACCTCCTTCTTATAAAGAAGATGCTCTTCCATTAAGCTAGCATCCTCTAAATAATTATGTGAGAGTTATTAAATAGTTAAAATAAAAATACATCCAGATTAAAATCACAACAACTGAAATTATATCAAAATCGCTCTCAAAATAAATTTAATAAAATAACTTTACAAAGTAGTCAAAAATATCAGTAAATTGAAAATAATACTTTTGACTGGAATGGTTGAAAACACAATAGCTAGATTTACATTAAAGTTGGACCAAAAATAATAAAACAACAAAAACCCTTGAAACACAAATATGCCAATAACTTTGAAAATAATATAGGCATGATGATCCTTTATTTTTGGTGGCTCCTTTACACTAATGGTGAAGAAAAACATCATCAACATCTAAAACCTAACTCAAGGTGGAAAAGAATAATACCTGCTCTTAATACTAGGTATTTGGCATCACCAAGCTAATGTTATACTACTTAGTCTTGTGAGGAGTTTCTTGAATCAATTCAGTATTGGGATTTAGTCAAGGTTCATACTGCAAGTAGCTTGATGTCAGTCCAACTAGTTCAGTTGCATCTTCATTTGCATACTATCCATCTAAGGACAAGTCCATCAGTGCTAACACATTCTTCCCTCGTATAAAATATAAGGCCCACAACAACAGTTCCCATATCATAATTTCTGACATAATTTCAAATAACCATGGAGATTGGAATCTATAAGTATCATCAGAGAAACTTCAACCTGTACTAGACATATATGAAAATGAGGGTAAAAGGTACCTGTTTTTCTATCTGTCCCCAAGTATTTGAGGTGGAAACCAACAAAGGGAAGGAAATGAGTTTCCGTAAACAAGAACATTCAGGATAGATTTTTTAGGAAACTGCAAGAAACAAAGGTAATGCCAGGAAACAATTTTGAAAAATGTGAACAAAAGATCTTTTCATTGAGGTTATTTCCCTTCACCTCCGATAAAATATCTTTATTTTTTTACTTGAGCTTTCATGTTTTAGAGATATTTCTTTTGATCTAGTGAGCTAGGGAAGGATTAGAAAACCCTTTATTTCCTTCTTTATATTTTTTCAAATAAAACATCTAAGAAATTAATGCAAAAGCATTGGAAGCTCCCAAGAAATTGCCAGAAATAGTTGAGGCATTTCCAGCCTTTTGGAAATGATATCTCGTATCTAAAATGATGAGCCTCATTATTGGGTAATTATATGGACCTTAATCCACCTACTAGCTTAGTCAAATCAACTCTTCTCACAATTTATTAGATATTTTGATTGTATTTTGTTTAATGAGATGAGTCAAAGTGAGATATTATGCCTAGTGGGTTAATGTGCATTGATTGCAGGTTTGTGAGAGAAAATCATGGAATTTTGGCTAATTAAGGGCTGAAACTCGAATGAGACAAGGAGGAGAGATTTTAGGAGGAAGATCCTTCTCATTGACTCCTCCCTCATTTGAATATTCCTCCATCAATCACACTAGCTCGAAGTATAAGCATCCAAGTCATGGAGATCAAAAGGCAGTCGAGCAAGTGACAGTTAAAGAGCTAGTTTATCTCAAGTTTGGGAGCCAAGCCTCCCTAGATTTAAGGAATTCATTGAAAACTTCACTTGTATAAATAAAGAGGCCTAGAGCCTCATTAGGATTCAAATTTTTGCTATAAAAACACTAGTCATTTTCAAGTTCAAGACTTGTGGAAGACATTGTTATGTAATTTTCTATTTTGATAATGAGAATGAGTAATTCCTTGATCCAGCATTGAGTTAACTTAGAGTGATTAATCTCTTGGGTTAGGGCCCAACCCTAGTAGCAAAGGCTTCTCTTCTTGTATTTGTATGATTAGATTGATTTCATAGATTAATGGTTGAATTGTCTTTAGAAATATTTCATTGCAAGTAGTGTAGATTTGATCAGTTTTCTTATTAGTTTGCTTCCATTTATGCTTTACTTCAATAGTAGCTTATAAGAGATAAAGGAACATCAAAAAGTTGTCAGTAGGTGATTTTGGCCTCACTCCTTCCTTCGAGGATCATGGTTTGAGGAAAGAACTCCTATGCAGCCCCAAAAAAATAGAATTCTACTTTCTCATGGAATTTAGGGTTTTCTGTACTTAGGCCAACATTTGATCGGTTTGAAATAGTAGGATTTAGTTATCATTTATTTTATCTTCAGTCTTACATTAGATCTCTTTAATGTTCCATCTTATTATGCAAGTTTTTCTCATGCATGAAGTAGGCAATTAGCTCATGAAATTTTGTTTTCCTTAGATAATTGAAATTCTTCTTGTTTGCATAATTTTTGGGTAAATGTCCATGTATGATGCAGTGCAGGTGTTTTAGAAGTATAGAGAGATTTCATAGTCAACACCCTCATCACAACTTCATCCATCCATGATCATTCCTTTCTTTCACTAAAACCCACACCAATTTCATCATTTCACAAGGAAAGTTGTCCAAGCTTGTTGAGCAAATCCAACCATCTCCCAACTTTGGTTTTAAGTTATGAAGTGGTCCTAGGCACTCCCTTGCCTCATTCCATCCACCAACCACCTTCCCTAAGCCTTCCATCACCTTCAACACCCATCCTTTTTCTCTCAGTTGTATCCTGTAGAAATACGGGGGATCATGTAGGTTTTCAAGACATCCTGTAGAACGCATTAGGATATCCTATAGGTTGACCTGTAGTGGCCTGTTTTGAGGAAGAATTGAGGAAAATTCCTCAAGGAAGCTACCAAAGTGTCCCTACTTGTCTCCCAAGCCTTTTGACCATTCACCACCATCGCTAAGCGACCTGCCATATCACCAAAAGATATTAGCTGTCACACTCTCACATAAGAAGAAGACAAGAAGAAAAACAGATTTATTTTATTCATTTACATGCGCAATAGTAGAAGGTTTGATGGTTTGAATCTGCATGCTTAGGACAGTAGGATTGCATAAATTTTCACCTAACATTCTTTTGAAGCGAGGCCTCTTAGCAACTAGTTAGAAAATGGTGTGTTTTAGCAATTGATTTCAGTCTTTTTCCTTACTGCAGTAGATGAGATTTCTTTTAGAGTAGATTTCCCTTTCCCTCACTGGTAATAAAGATTCTTCTGAATCCATAGAAGTCTGGTTTGGAAAGCCTTAGTGGTCTATCGTTATCTTATCAGTGACAAAGGGCAGGCCCATCACATTTACTTATGTATACAACACTGTCACCTCCAAGTTTGTACGAACCTCGGGCTCATAAAGTAAAATTGGTAGCCCCAAGAGTTGTAGCATTCTTGCTGCAATACTGGTGCTCATCACTTTTTGGCGCCGTTGCCAGGGAGGTGTCTGAGTAATATGTGTTTACTACTTTCTTTCTTCCATTTCTTGTTTTTGATATTCTGCTATTAGCTTCAGTTTTGAAAAAGTACTTTAGACGGTTTTCTTTTCCATTCTGTTTTCTTTGCTTTCCTTTCCATTATGAAAGTAAGATTTCATTCAAGCAGTTAGTTTTCATTCAGTCTAAAATTTGAATTCTACAATTATTTTCAAATCTTGAAGAAAAAAATTACAAAACAAAACAAAAACACTTCTTTTACGCCTCATAGGAATAGGGATAACTTAGGGAATTTTTTTGCCAAATACCCCCACTATTTCGAACATCCAACCTTCCCTCTTCTTTGGTGGTTGTGAATTGGAGGAACCCTTCGGTGAACAACCATATACACTTGAAGAACCTACAGAGGGAGAATAAGAAGAAGAACCCATTCCAACTGGCCCAATGGCTGAAAATAGAAATGACATAGGAAATAGAGAAAGAGTTGTGTAGAAATTCTCACTGTAGATCACTTGATAGTGCAATATACTAAAGAAAAATACTTGATCCACTTCTACAAACAATTATGCGGAAGCTTAATCGAATATGAACAAGATCAATTGAACACATATAACAGATAAGAAGAAATCAATCACGCATAACACATAAGATATAACCAAGGGAAAGCATCAACGTAAAACCCTAACTCTGCATTATCATACAAGTGGAAACATAACCAGTATTACAAAAAGAATCATCTCAAAAGCTATCCTTCTCTCTTTGGAATACCTCTGTTGCTCATAGACAATCAAAGGCCTCTATCTAGCCTCTGGTTTTCCCTCCAATCCTCCTATTTTTTGTGCAACTTTGATTGGGGTCTAGTTCAGCTACTTGTGTGAATTTGCCTCTTCACACACTCACTAACCTCTGATCCAACTACTCAATCTTGAAGGAGATAAATCCTCATCATGGATGAGCTCCTTTATAGGAAAAATATTCATCCAACTGATAGTACATTGTCCCTTCTCTGATCTCAACTGGGTCTTTGTCTGAACTGACATGCATGAGTTATTCATGAGAGAATATTCAGTTATCTAAAGTGCAGTAGTTATATGCAAGCATGCATTAACTAACTGAACTCACATTAATTTAAACAAACTGTTTAAAGCAATCTAATTGGACTTGACAAAGTTAACTAAGCCAACTAATTACAACTCAAATTAGAACTCATCCTTATCTCTTTAACTAATGGATAAATTCCTCAATTAATGGATAAACTGTTGCATGTCCTCACATAGACTTCATGTTTGATTTTTCACAACTAATTAACTCATGGAGAATTAATTAATTTATTTTCAAATAGCTGTTAAGTTCAAATTCGATTTTCACTTCCTATTTCTAGTCCAGGGAATGAATAGGAATCCATGCTGAACTACTAAAAATAGAATGCTATTTTTAGCACTTCCATTTTTCATTCCCTGTTGCCCAAACTAGAAACATACTCTAATGCTGAAACTCTACTTACTGCTGACAAGTGCTCCCTCTCTGACCTCTGAGATGCTATAACACTCCATGCATCTCACACCGTTGCACACCTTTATGTGCCATCCTGCACTGGTGCAACACTACTATGCCTCTCGCATTGTTGCAGCCCACTAGCTCTACAAAGTCCTCGGACTCCTACATTGTAGCTCTCCATCCGCATCTGTCTCTACCCAATCAGTCAGTCCTGCTACTCCTCATCAAGGCTCCCGTAGCAAAGTCAAATCAAGGAGGTTCGGTACCTCAAGGGTCCTGCCCGCATATCAGCTTCCATGGGACAATCACACCACATCGCCCCACCTCCTACCTGGAGGTATAGCTTCATGTGATCCCTCTGCCCACCTGGCTCGAAATTTCCCCCTACTGGAGGTCTCCACATGAGTAGATGTATCTACTCGATCTCCTCTCAACTTCTCTAGTTGTGGCTGCTCCAGAACCTCCTGAAGTTGCTTCACTAATTGTGGTTCCTCCACAATCGTGTGAGACTTCTTTTGGCGCTACATGTGGAGAGGTAATGTAATATCCCTCTCAACCACCAAGTATCTAACCTTTGCCTTGCTTCTCAAGGATTTGCATGGATCTTGTACCTAAAGTGCATATAGGTTCTTGGCTAGCATGCCAATCTGTTTCATATTTCCCACCGTCACGAAATTTTCTAGAAAAAGTGTTGATTTTAAATTAGCGATATCTCCCTCATCTGAACTCCGATTCAACCAATTTTTTTTGTTTGATTTTGGGTACTTTCCTGCAAAGAATCCAAATATGCTATTTGTTTCTGAAAATCTTGTACAAAAATTTTCATATCTGCTCTGCAAACTCTCAACCCAAAATTGAAAACTTTGAAATCTCCTCTCAGTATATTGTTGTCTCCTTTGATCACCTTTCCTCTGATACCATGTAGAAATTCTCACTGTAGATCACCTGATAATGCAATATACTAAAGAAAAATACTTGATCCACTTCTACAAACAATTATGCAAAAGCTTAATCGAATATGAGCAAGATAAATTGAATACATATAACTGATAAGAAGAAATCAATCACACATAACATAGAAGATATAACCAAGGGAAAGTACCAGCCTAAAACCCCAACTATGTATTATCATACAAGTGGAAATATAAACAATATTACAAAAAGAATCAGCTTAAAAGCTATCTTTCTCTCTCTGCAATACCTCTGCTACTCATAGATAGTCAAAGGCCTCTATCTAACCTCTGGTTTGCCCTCCAAGCCTCCTATTTCATTGCGCAATTTTGATTGGAGTCCAATGTAGCCACTTGTGTGAATTTGCCTCTTCACACACTCACTACTCTCCGATCCAACTACGCAGTCCTGAAGGAGGTAAATCCTCATCATGGATGAGCTTCCTTTATAGGAAAAATATTCATCCAATTGATAGTACAATGTCCCTACTTTGATCTCAACTGGGTCTCTGTCTGAACTGACATGCATGAGTTATTCATAAGAAGATATTCAATTATCTGAAATGCAGCAGTTATATGCAAGCATGGATTAACTAACTGAACTCACATTAATTTAAACAAACTGTTTAAATCAATATAACTGGACTTGACTCAGTTAACTGAGCCAACTAATTACAACTCAAATTAGAACTCATCCTTGTCTCTTTAACTGATGGATAAATTCCTCAATTAATGGATAAACTATTGCATTTCTTTACATAGACTTCATGTTTGATTTTTCACAACTAATTAACTCATGGAGAATTAATTAATTTGTTTTCAAACAGTTGCTAAGTATAAATTCAAATTTTCTTGGCACTGACTAAAATAGGAATCCATCCTGAACTGCTAAATCCAGTACTGGTACTCCAAATACTATTTTTAGCACTTCTATTTTTAGAATTTCTTATTGCTATTTTCAACAAGTTGAGGGTGCCTTTCCCACTAGAGAAATTAATGGGGATATAAAGATGAAGAATATAAGCCCCTTTTCTCTTCCTAATTTCCATGGCCCGACCTCAGAAGATACAAACACTTTCTTATTTGAGTTTGTTGTTATATGCAGAACCTATGATTACACCAATGATGAGTAGAAGTTGAAACTATTCCCATCCACTCTCAAGGATGCAACTTTGTGCTAGTTCATGGGTTTACCTGGGGATAGCATCAGGGCTCAGATGTAGCAAGCCTTCAACAAAAAGTATCGAGACTACTATAGGTCTAAAGACACTAAAGACACTAAAGACAAAAAAAAATTAGGATGACCCTAGGGAATTATGAATCCCTAGAGGATTACGAAGAAAGATTCCATCTTAGCTACAAAAGGGTCAGGAGCACACTTGATCTTCATTCGTTGAAGCTAGTCCTGCTTAGAGGGGTAAGGGAATATCTTCTGGATACCCTCAACTTACTAGCAATAGGGGACATCTACGAGCTACCCTATGAAGATATCAAGACTATCTTTAGAAACCATTCTAGGGCAGTTAGGAAAAAGGGTAGGGGTAGTCAACCTATGGTCAGTCCATCCTCTTCGAATACATCCATCAAGGGTGAAATTGGAAACATGATGGAAGATTTCAAGCGTGAGATGTTGCAAAACCTTGCCCTATAGATGGACACTATCCACATTAAGATAAAACCAGAGGAGGTAGAGAGAGCCTTAGCCATTTTTTACCCTAGATGCATAAGGAGGCACCCTAGGAATGAATGTCCATTAAACCTGGTTGAAGTCTTCTCAGTTTGTGAAGAAAACCACTCCACAGACAAGTGCCCTTCTCTACCTAGACTAAAATTTGTATATTAGGGAGCTAAAGGGGTGACTGAACATCTATGCTACATAAATCAAAGGACACCTCATGGGTCTCGGCCATACCAGCAGGTCATGCAAGGGTCATCCCATGCATATTCAACCCCAACCAGATCACATCCATTCCCTCTTGGGAGCCTCCTTATCATCATTCCTGGTCTACACCTCCTCCTTGGTCCTTTGTACCTCAGTACCATTCCCATCCGACCATCCAATCATTTCAGCCATATGCTCTGCCACAACCTTAGTGGAATGCATTTCCCTAGGGGTGGAAGCCCCCATTGTAACAACCCCAAAATAGATATCTAATTAACTTATTAACATTAAATTTTAACTATGAAGAGTACTTACCTGGGCTTACCTGTGGTAGAAGTAGGCTTACCACAACAGGGTTTTGGGGACGACTCTCCTCCCAACCCTAGGCTCAATTGCGCAGGATTCTGCTACAACTGGCCACCCCCGAGCCCTCAATCAACGACTACTCCCAGTGCTCCTAAGTCTTAGTATACCCTTCTCCCAAGAGAATGACAGATAGAATCTCGGAATGATGGATGCAAGAATGCCTCTCCTCTTCCTCACCATCTATTAAATAGAACAAAATTGGATGGGGAACCACATGCACACACTCCATGTGTCTACATGCAACTTGATTTTTATCCTTCTTGATTTTTTACTTTTCTTTTGATTTTTAGCTTTACTGATTCTTTTTATTGCTTTCTTTGTTTTATAACTATTTATTCTTATTTAGAGCTTTTAGTGTAGTTATTACTATTTTTATTATTTTTATTTATTTTCTTGTATATTTTTAAATATCATTTATATTTATTATTTATTATTTATTATTTAAGTGATTTATTATTTATTATTTATATTATTTATATTAATTTATTTTGTATTATTTATATTTATTAATTTAATTATTATTATATTATATTATTATATTATTATTTTTATTATTTATTTATTTATTTTAAAGGAAGGGATATTACACCCATATAATAATGCTACAACTTTATTGCCTTCACCAGCTACTCAACCACAGCTTTTATACCCTTATCCACCTAAACAACCCCATATGCCTGCCCAGCCAAATCTGAACCCAAACAACAGACAGGCACAACACGTATATAGTGGAGAGACATCATATCCTTCTTATGATGTGGAGATTCAAGAAATCAACCTGAGATCTGGGAGAGTACTCCCGGACAACCAACTTCTACCTCCACCTATGGAGAGTCAGGAAGAAAGAGAGGAAATGATGCCTAAAGTAAATCCACCACCCTTTCCTGAGAGATTAACCCAACCACTCCAGCCTACCCCAGAAGAGAGTGAACTTCTAGGAGAATTGAAAAATCTATTTATCAAAATTCCACTTCTCCAAGCCATAAAGGATGTATCTATTTACAACAAGCTTATTAAGGAGAACTACTTCAAACATCCAGGGAGGCGAAAAAGAGACGCCCCTACCATTAATGTCATTGGACAGTTGTTCGACTTAATGCTGGAGTAGGTAATTTGTCCAAAGTATTTGGACCCTGGAAGCCCTATAGTAGATGTGCACATCAATGGCACCATTGTCCCACACACTTTGATTGATCTTAGAGCTGCCCTTAATGTGATGACTAAGGACACCATGCTCAATTTGAATCTCCAGGGTTCATTGAGAAAGACCACAACAGTCTTGCAACTTGCAGATCATTCCAAAGTGACCCCTGAGGGGATTATGGAGTATGTGATGGTCTCCATTAACTCTTGGGAGTACCCTGCAGATTTCCTAGTTCTCCAGCCTAAGTCCAAGCTTACTGGTTACCCTCTCATCCTTGGGAGGCCCTGGTTAGCCACTTCCAATGCCTATATTAGTTGCATGGCTGGAAATATTACTATAAAAAATGGGCATATGTCCAAGCAGTTAGTCCTGTAACCTCCTGCCCAACCATCTATACAACCTGACATACCTTTATGGCTAGAGGAGGAGGAAGAAGATGCATTTTGTTCAACCCAACTCTATAACTTAGAGACAACCATGGGAGGAGGACAATTGGATGAAGATGATTTGATTGAACACATACTCTAAAGTCCAACTCCTAGTACATTGTCCTTAGAGGCAGTAGTAAAAGAAACCTAGAACAACCATCAGATCGACCTATGCTTAGATGATTCAAACCCTACCCGTGTCAAAACCATAGAATTCGGCCATGAGAGAACTTTTAAGATCAACCCATCTCTTTCTGTACAACAAGAAGAAAAGTTTTGCAACATGTTAAAGGAACATTTAGATGCCTTTGCTTGGAGTTATAAAGAAATGAAGGGAGTGCACCCCTCGGTGTGTACTCACCACATTTATATGAAATAATGTTTAAAACTAGTCTGATAACCCCAAAGGAGAATGAATCCAACTCTCAAGGATATAGTCAAAGAAGAACTGCAAAAGTTGTGATGCAAGATTCATTTACCCTACCTCAGACTGTGAGTGGGTCTCTCCTTTGGTGTTGGTTGCAAAGAAAAATTGGAAGTGGAGGATTTTTGTCAATGATAGAGAGTTAAACAAAGCCACAAAGAAGGATCATTTCCCTCTACCTTTCATTGACCAAGTGCTAGATGGCTTGGCAGGGAAAATTTTTATCTCTTTCCTAGATGGGTTCAGTGGGTACAATCAAATCCAGATCAACCTGGAAGACCAAGATAAAACGATATTCACTTGTCCTTAGGGTACTTTCACCTATAAGGTCCTTCCTTTTTGCCTATGCAATGCCCCTGCCACTTTTTAGAGAGCAGTCCTGAGTATCTTTGCCGAGCTAGTCCATGATGCAGTAGAGATTTATATGGATGATTTACACCCTATGGGTGTGATTTCTAGGAGGCTCTATCCAACTTAGGTAAGGTGCTGAAAAAACACATTGAAATGAACCTATCTCTTAGTCTAAAAAAATGTGAGTTATTGATGACTTCAGGGACTGTTCCAGGTCATTCAATATCCCAGCAAGGACTGCAGGTGGACCCAAACAAAATAGTCATCATCCAAAGGGTCCCACCTTCGGAAAAGCAGAGAGATGTTAGAAGTCTTCTAGGTCTAGTTGGATACTATCATAGGTTTATAACAGACTTTAGAAAATTAGCTTCTCCTTTATTTGGGTTGTTAGCCAAAGACTCTAAGTTTGTATGGTCAAAAAGTTGTCGAGAGGCCATGGGCACCCTGAAGGACAAATTGATCGCTGCACCTATTCTTCGAGGCCCAAATTGGGCCCTTCCTTTTCATATACACGGTGATGCCTCACACAAAGCCATAAGAGAAGCTCTAGGCCAAATAGATGACAAATTTCCTTATGCCATTTACTTTCCGCGTAAGAATTTGTTAAAGGCCGAGCTGAACTACACAGTGACCGAAAATGAGCTCCTAGATGTTGTGCATTCATTGAACAAATTTAGGCATTACATTACATGTTTTCAAACATTTGTACATATTGACCATGCTGTAATTAAATATTTAATGGATAAACTTGATGTGAATTCCTAGATAATTAGATGGTTACTTTTATTATAGTAGTTTGATCTAACTATTGTTGACAAGCCTAGCAAGGAAAATGTTGTTGTAGATTTTTTGTCTAGATTAACTTTTCCTGCAGGGGAGGAAGGAATGGTTGATGATTAGTTACCGGATGAACACTTATTCTTCATTTCAGTTCTCTCTCCATGGTTTGTTGGCATAGAAAACTATTTGGTGTTTGCATAGTTCCCATCGAATTTGTCCTCCAAAGAGAAAAGAAAGATTGTGAGGAAGAGTGCCCTATTCACTTGGATTGGGGGAAACCTCTTCATATGCCCAGATCAAATTCTAAGGAGATGTGTCAGGGAGGAGGAAGTCTTTGAAATCCTTTTGTCCTGTCATGATGGGCCTTGTGGAGGTCAATTTGCAGTCAAGAGGACAACATTCAAGGTGTTACAAGCTGGTTATTATTGGCCCACTCTTCATCAGGATGTGAGAAGGTATACTAGTTAGTGTAATCGGTGCCAAAGGATGGGAAAGCCTACTCCAAGGGATGAAATGCCTCTACAACCTCAAGTGACTTTCAAGCCATTTGACAAGTGGGGCATGGATTTCATTGGACCTATTGGACTTCCCTCCAAGAAAAAGCAGTACATCATTATGTGCACTGACTATTTGACCAAGTGGGTTGAAACCAAGGTAAACAATGCAACAACAAAGGAGAAGGTGGTTGAGTTCTTAAGAGAAAATGTATTTTACAAGTTTTGGTACCCTAGAGAACTGGTCACTGATCAAGGAAGCCATTTTACATCCAAGATGATTGAAGACTTGTTAAGCCAACACAAGATCAAGCATAGAACATCCTCTCCCTATCACCCACATGCTAATGGGAAAGTGGAGGTTACCAACAGAGCGTTCGAAGGAATTCTAACAAAAGTGGTTAGCAGCAGCAGAAAATATTGGGGAGATAGATTAGTTGAGGCCACTTGGGCCTACAATGCCACCTAGAAGACCACCACTAGATTCACACCCTATGAGTTGGTCTATGGGAAGA
Organism: Pinus taeda; assembly: GCA_000404065.3. NCBI lineage: Eukaryota > Viridiplantae > Streptophyta > Pinopsida > Pinales > Pinaceae > Pinus > Pinus taeda. The sequence continues at coordinate 242,987 of APFE030577257.1, read as the reverse complement.
AGACCCTATTGTCCATTGAATTTGAGTACAATACATTGAGGATGGCAGCTTGACTAGATCTAGGTCTCAATAGTGCACAAAAAAAGAGAATGATCTAGTTGAATGGGTTAGATGAGTTCATAGTGTAGGCCCTCCTACACACAAAGGTGACTCAAATTCAGAGGAAGATATGGCATGACAAGAACATCAAGGACAAGAAATTTCAAGAAGGTGATTGGGCTTTGTTATATGATTCTAGATATAAAGAATTTAAGGGAAAGTCAAGGACTAGATGGTTAGGGCCTTATGTCATAGAGAAATGTCATGATAATGGTTCAGTGTAGATTAGAACCATAGATGCAGAGGTTATTCCTTTACTTGTTAATGGGCATAGATTGAAGGTTTACAAGAAGCCATTGTCAAAGCAAGAGTTCATTGATGGTATCAGGAAAATAATGATGGTGGTGGAGCAAGTCTCAACTCCTACCTCATCAAGTCAATGGGAGAGAAAAAAGAAAAAAAACAGAAAAATAAGGAGACTCAGGTGAGAACCTCCATGAGGCACCTGAGTCCCATTGTTGGGTTGAAAACCTCTTGAGTCAGCCCAATGGTGTCAAAAAAAAAGATAAATAAAAAAATCCCTGGGTGAAAACATCTTTTGAGGCACCTAGGAGAAGAAGATAAGATGAAAACCTCCTGGAGGTAGACTAGTTGCTTTCAAAAAAAAAAAAGAGAAAAGAAAACTTTGAAAATATTGTTTGCAGTTTAACAGGAGGAGGATCGAAGCAACAAGAGAGAATCAAAAGGGACCTATCCAGCTCATTTTTTTATTTCTCCATTCGTTATCCTTCATCATTCCATCATTCCATCCATTTTTCTACTCATTTACCTCAATTTGCAAGGGTTCTATCTGTTCTACAAGATTCCCTAAAAACCTACAGGATTCCCTGAAAACCTATAGGATGATACTATAAGAATTATAGTGGCTTTGGAATCCTAAAGGAAGTAACGCTAGAGAAAGAATGACCTACCCATGTCAAAAAAAAAAGAAATCTATTTCACCATCTCATCACCATACCTCTCTCCACCATGATCACCCTTTCATTCATACAAAAAGTTAGCTTAAAAAAAAATACAGTTTTCAAAGAAAAAGAAAAGAAAAGAGGATGAAGACAGAGAACAAGGGGACAAAATGTGAAGACTATTTTCCTCATTCATAAATTCCTAGACCCCTTCTCTACCCATGCCAACCATCGTCAAGCTCCAGCAGTGGAAAATGATTAAAATTTTTGAGGGAGGAGCAGCTACAGGACATCCTATAGGAAATCCTGTAGTAGCCTATCCCACAAAACAAAAATCACAAGTTGTTGTTAGCTTCAAGCATGGATCTAGAGGTAGAAGAAGCTCCTCCAAAGCCTAGCAGCAGCACTAGGGTCATCAAAATCAACATCCAAGTAACTACACATCAAAGAAAATCATCAGAGGACAATAAAAATAAAAATAAAGGAGAAAAGCACATCAAACAATCACACAACAAAGAATTCATTCTTCAACAAACAACATCAAGGCACCATTACCACAGGTAAGTATCTCGCTTCCACTCTCTCATTAGCATAATATGATCAAACATGCAAAAGTTGAGAAAGAGTTGTTTTAAAAGCAAAAGGTGGCCAGTTAACTTGGCCACCTTCGCTCAGTCAGCGAGGAGAAGATAGTTAGTCCTTACACATGTGGCATCATTCAAGTCAAGGAAAGGAAGAGATGAGGTCGAAAGTAGTTAAGTTACAGATTCCCGATGTGGGAGTTGATTACGAGGTGAGGAGAATGATGATGTGGTAGTGGGATGATGATGTGGTAGTGGGACCAACGGTCCAAAAATGTAGACTCGTACCTCGGCTGCCATCAGAACACTCCACTCAAATCACCCATATGAGGAAATAAATGTTGATCCCCATGAATAGAAGCATTCACATTCTCGAGTCTACACACTATAAAGTTGCTCTCAGCACTCAAGTAGTCTACAGGAAAGGAAAAATTCATTTTGATCCTATGCAGGACCACCTACAGGATCCTACAGGATACAGTCCAACACCTATAGGATTGGCAGTGAGCAGGTTTAAAAGGGAAAAATAGGGGTTGGATTCATCAAATCATGATAAGGAGGTAGGGTATATATTTCCCCACATTTTTCCAAATGAAAAAAAAAAACTTCTAGTTTGTTGGAAATGATTGCAGCATAAGGGAATTGCATACACAAAATTTTCATTTAAATTTCCTTATTTATTAAATTTTGTATCGGACATATACACCCCTCCATCCATCAGAGAAAATGATAGGGGGATTTAATAAGAGGAAACCCATCAACACAGTGAGGATTAGTTAGCTCCATCCTGTGCTAGAGATATTCACAAGACACAATTGGATGGGTTTCTTTGAGAAATTGAGGAGATGATGATGAAGTAGCCAAATATTTTTCTCTCTCCTACATTCCACTAACTACGACCCATGACACTATTGTGGTGAAAGGCCTCTCCATAGAGCTCACCCTTGAAATCATAGGCATAATTACCACACTTCCCTTAGGAGTGCCTTGGAGAAAGGAGGATAAGGGAAATAGCCAAACTGCAAAGAAGAATTTCTTTTTAGAAGGAGAGGAGGCAATGGAAGACATAAATGGAGTGAGAATAGAAAGCCTACCTTATCCTTGGAACGAAATTAGCTACCACCTTATAAGGTATATCTCATGTGAAGTTAGGTACAATGTGTTATATGGATACCATTTTAGGATTCTCCAAGAATTGAGGTTTGGAGAAAAAACACCTCCTCAAAACAGACGTAGCATACCCTACTTCCTTCTTTAATCAGTGATATATATGAGCATGAAGGTGCAGGAAGGAAACCATAAAAAACTAGCCCATCATGGGTTAATTATACTTACCATAGAAGATGCCCTCCAAAACCTTAGAATCCCTATCACATGGGCAAATTTCAGAGACATGCAGATAGAGGAAGATATAAAAGCCCTTGAATATGACAAGAGCCCCACTGCCAGTGAAAGGGATGAAGAAGAAACTGGATAGGAGGAAGAAGAAACAGAGAGGGATGAAGAGGAAATAGATGAGGAAGAAGAGGAAGAAAAAGAGAAGGAAAGTGATGAAGAGACAAAAGAAGATGCAAAGGAGGAAATTGATGAACACAGTGAGGAACTAGAGGGAGAAGAAGAGGAAAAAGACAAAGATGAGAGGGGGAATAGAAAAGAGGAGGCAAAAGACAAGGAGGAATCACCGAGGGTATGTCTAGAACTCATTGAGAAAGAGGCAACAACTGCCCTCACTACCCTTCGTACCTCTATCAAGCAAAAATGAAAAAGATAGAGACAAACTCCATTTTACTTTAGGAAAAGAAAAGGTACACGAATAAGGCAGGGAAAACCTCAAACTCCCACCAAGGTTCCTATTGTTATTGAAGACTCACCGAAACAATAGGAGAAGATGGCTCCTCTAATCAAAACTCAATGAGAAGGATCATTAGGACAATCCTCAGCCAAGTCTCCTATCACTTATGTTAGAAGGCCTGTGACTAGATTTGCCTCATCCAAAGGAAAAGGCATCCTACAGGATACACAGAAGCACCTATAGGAAGCAGAGGAAATCCTATAGGAAACTCTACTAAACCTGCAAGAAACACAAAAATTGGATAAAGAAGAGAGTATGTAGCAAGAAACAAAGAAGGAGGATCCAAAGCTATGGGAACCTAGTCCTCAACCTAGCCGTCACTCCTACTACAGATTTATTGAAGGGGATAGGATCATTCCACAGAAATTTTCCACCCCATTATTCTTTGAGCTCGAGAAAGAAAGGGTAAGAACACATAGATGGATGCAGATTTCCAAATCCAAAGGAGTGGAGGACATAGGTCACATGAAGGAAAAAGTTAAAGAGATGGTTAGAGAACTGAGTAGCTTGAGGAACAGAGAGGTAACGAGGAAAGCTTAGTTGGAGGTAGAAAATGCATGGTTAATGGGATAACTACAAGAAAGAGAGAATCAATTGGCATCTATGGCTAGTCTATCCTTAGAGAAAATCCAGTGCAGGGTGCCAGCTAAGTCCTATGCATTATACCTCAAGGAATAGTGTCTGTAGTTCCAAATCAAGACCCTAGCACAAAGAGGCACTATGCCATTCTAATATTATAGATAGTTCATTGATCTTTGTGATCAATGCACATTGAAGGATAGGGCTAAACTATTTGAGTTCTACCTACATAATTTAGCCTTGACAAATCTAAATGGATGGGAGCCTAATTCATAACTAGGGGACTTACAGTTGATGGCTTTGGAATCATGGATGAACCATGAGGAAGCAAGGGCTATAGAGGTGAAGAAAATAATGGAAAGGGAAGAAACAGAACCTCTCATGATAAGAGTTGAGAATTCAAATTCAATAGATGTCATCAACACACATAACTTGATTGCAAATGACCCTCAACTTGCACCCAGGTACCTTGCTGCCCAAGAGAAAGAAATTACAAACTTTGAGGATATGTTCAAGCTGTTAGGAGATGAAAGCATGCAATATTGCGAAAGGAGATGGAATACTTTTCCCTACAGTTTGCAAATCAGAGAGTACCATTCTCCTCAAAGAATGAGAGAAGAACTTAACATGACACCCATGTACAAGCAAGCTCTCCAAAGACTCAAATTCAATTGGATTCGCTTGAGACTCATTCCACCACTGCTCTTAGGAATGTTGGAAGGAAGGAAGGAAGAGGAAGAAAGAAAGCAATGGGAGGAGATAGAAACGAAGGCATGATTCTATGCATAGGAAGAGTAAACTACAATAGAAGCATGGGATGTCAGGGAGGCCACTAGAGCCATGAAAGTCATGGATATTGATTGAGTTTATTAGAGGATGAGAAACACTTTCAGTAGGTGGGTGATGATGAGCCTCATCATTGGGTAACTATATGGACCTTAGTCCACCTCCTAGCTTAGTCAAATCAACTCTTCTCACAATTCATTACATATTTTGATTGTATTTTGTTTAATGAGATGAGTCAAAGTGAGATAGTATGCCTAGTGGACTAATGTGCATTGATCGCAGGTTTGTGAGAGAAAATCATGGAATTTTGGCTAATTTAGAGCTGAAACGCGAATGAGAGAAGGAGAAGAGATTTTAGGAGGAAGATCCTCCTCATTTACTCCTCGGAGTACAAGAAGCCAAGTCATGGAGATAAAAAGGTAGTCGAGCAAGTGACAATTAAATATCTAGTTTATCTCGAGTTTGGGATTCGAGCCTCCCTAGATTTAAGGAAGTCTTTGGAGACTTCAGTTGTATAAATAAAGAGGCCTAGAGCCTCATTAGGATTCAATTTTTTGCTGTAGAAACATTAGTCATTTTCGAGTTCAAGACTTGTGGAAGACATTATTATGTAATTTTTTGTTTTGATAATGAGAATAAGCAATTCCTTCATCCAGCACTGAGTTAACTCAGAGGGCTGAAGCTCTTGTGTTAGATCCCAACCATCGCATAAAAGTCTCCTCTTCTTGTATTTGTATGCTTAGATATATTTCATAGATTAATGGTTGAATTGTCTTTAGAATTATTTCATTGCAATTAGTGTAGATTTGATCAGTTTGCTTATTAGTTTGCTTCCATTTGTGCTTTACTTCAACAGTAGCTTAGAAGAGATAAAGGAACATCAAAAAGATATCAATAGTGGTTTTGGCCTCACTCCTTCCTTCAAGGATCATGGTTTGAGGAAAGAACTCATATGCAGCCCCAAAAAGACAGAATTCTACTTTCTCATGGAATTTAGGGTTTTTTGTACTTAGGTCAGCATTTGATCAATTTGCAAGAGTAGGATTTAGTTATCATTTCTTTTATCTTCAATATTACATTAGATCTAATCACTGTTCCATCTTATTTTGCAAGTTTTTCTCATGCATGAAGTAGGCATCTAGCTGATGAAATTATGTTTTCCTTAGATAATTGAAATTCTTCTTGTTTGCATAATTTTTGGGTAAATGTCCATGTATGATGCAGTGCAGGTGTTTCAGAAGTACAGAGAGATTTCATAATGAGCACCCTTATCGCAACTTCATCCATCCGTTATCATCCCTTGCTTTCACTAAAACCCTCACCAATTTCATCATTTCACAAGGAAACTTCTCCAAGCTTGTTGAGAAAATCAAGCTATCTCCCAACTTTGGTTTTGAGTATTAAAGTGGTCCTAGGTGCTTCCTTGCTTCATTCCATCAACCAACCACCTTCCCTAAGCCTTCCATCAGCTTCAACACCCATCCTTTTTCTCTTAGCCATATCCTGTAGAAATATAGGGGATCTTGTAGGTTTTCAGGACATTCGGTAGAATGCATTAGGATATCCTATAGGTTGACCTGTAGTGGCTCGCTTTTAGGCAAAATTGAGGAAAACTCCTCTAGGAAGCTGTCAAAGGGTCCCTACTTGTCTCCCAAGCCTTCTGACCATTCACCATCATCCCTGAGCCACCTACCACATCACCAAAAGAGATTAGATTTCACACTCTTGCATAAGAAGAAGACAAAAGGAAAAACATATTTATTTTATTCATTTACATGCACAACAGTAGAAGGTTTGATGGTTTGAATTTGCATGCTTAGGGTAGTAGGATTAAATACATGTTCACATAGCATTCTTTTGAAGAAAAGCCTCTTAGCAGTTAGTTAGAAAATGGTGTGTTTTAGCATGTGATATCAATCTTTTTCCTTACTGTAGTAGATGAGCTATATTTTAGAGTAGATTTCCCTTTCCCTAATTATAATCAAGTTTCTTCTGAATCCATAGAAGTCTGGTTTGAAAAACCTTAGTAGTCTATCGCCAGCGTAGCAGTGACAAAGATCAGACCATCACATTTACTTGTGTATACAACACTGTCACCTCCAAGATTGTATGAACCCCGGGTTGATAAAGTAAAGTTGGTAGCCCGATTTGTAGCATTATTGTTGCAACACTGGTGCTCATCATAAATGTATTTCAAAAAACAAAATACTTTCAATATTGCCCAAAAATAATTCCCTGAATGCATTGTCGCTTTTAAATCCAGTGAAAAATATATACTAAGATCAATTAGATGTTGAAGAACTCCTGAACAATGAAACATAATAAAGCAAAGCAATCACAAATTACAAGATGAAATGTTATAGGAATTATAGTCTATATAAAATGGTTCATATCCATTATGATTATAAATGACTATGCTACCAAACTAGTAGCAGTAAGGAGAGTTTAGAATATTATCAGAGAAACGATTTATAATTGTAATCTTTGATTCTCTTGTAGTGGTGATGATAGGAACAATAAATGTATAACATATGCTAGAAATTATTGGTTGATTGGGAACAATAGAGTTGTAAGATGGAAACTATAGCTAAATAAAAAGAACATAAATTTATGGATTCAAATTTCATATACAATTCTAGCCACCATATTAACTTTAAAATCTCATAAAAAATTACAAAATCTTACATGTTTATTTGCCATAATTTCCATTTTTCATCTTAGCTTCATAAAAGGACAGAGATGAGTGGTCGAAGTAGGATGAAATTCAAATTCATTGAATATTTGCAAACCAATAGTATCCTATATGATGAGAATACATCTCACATAAAACAACATTTGATCAAGTTAAACAAGTAACAAGGAAAAAAGATCAAATTTAAAATTGAAATGACTCAAGGCTTCTGTTGTTTAATGAAGATGGTACCTTTTCCTTCAATGGAAATGTGAAAAAGAGAGCGAGACTTGTTTATGCTACTTGATTGTATATTCTACTTTAATTTTGCCTACAAGAAGGGAAATGCTGAGAGGATGTTTATGTGAAAGAGATTTGAAAAATTGTAGCGTTGACCCACAATAAAACATGAAAGTAGATAAATAACAAGTGTGTTTGTGGCTATCACAAAGATAGAGAGATACAGAGAGCATATACATGACTAGGCGGGATGTGTTTCCCACTAAGAAGGTCCAATACAACTATCCCATAGCTATATATTACACTTTCAAGACTTACCCTACCTACATCAATGAGAAGAAATATCTATTAAATACATTTAATGCTTGCATGTCACAAAATAATTTCCTAGAAAAACTTTGAGTTGAGAGGATGTTTTTGTGAAAGAGATTTGAAAAATTGTAGCGTTGACCCACAATAAAACATGAAAGTAGATAAAAAAAAAACAAGTGTGTTTGTGGTTTTCATAGAGAGAGAGAGAGAGAGAGAGAGAGAGAGAGAGAGAGAGAGAGAGAGAGAGAGCATATACATGACTAAGTAGGATGTGTTTCCCACTAAGAAGGTCTAGTAGAACTGTCCCATAGATATTTAGGAGTTATTATGCCTACATTAATGAGAAGGAATATCCATTAAATACATTTAATGCTTGCATGTCACAAAATAATTTCCTAGAAAATCTGGGAGTGTTATGCACAAGAAAGAGATAAACTTAACTGATAAGGAAGGTCCATTAAATACATTTAATGATTGCATGTCATAAAATAATTTTCTAGCAAATATGCCAATCTTACGCACTAGAAAGAGATCAACCAAATGCTGGATGTTGAACTAATAGCTATTCTAAAGAGAAAAAAATGAAAACAGTCTATCAAAAAAGTCAACAATTCTTGTATAAATAGAATTCAACATAGAAAAAACACAAATATGACAAGGATGGACAAAGGTTGAAGACAAAGAAAGATCGATTACACATATATTGCTCGTTTTATAAACAAAAACAACAAGAGAATTGAAATTAAATAATATATAATGAATGAGCTTTATACTAATATTGAATTAATAATATTCTTTAATCTCGAAATCTAAGACGCTGAGAACTATAAGTAGGAATTTTAAATTCCACAAATTTATCTTTTGAATTATTGAAATGTGAAATTATTTTTAACTAACATGATATGTGGTGGATGAAGTCAAAGTGAAATGGTAATAATGAAAGAATATAAATCCAAGAATGAAGAGTCGAAAATATAAGAGATGTCAGCTAAAACCCAAAATATGGTTGGAGTGACATAAAGCTTTCATGTTAGCTCTCCAACATGCATTATTGAAAATATCATGTATTAAAAGCCCCTCTATGCAAAAGCATATTGAAATTCCTTTCACTTATTTTTGAAGTAGAAAAATTTATTCTAATCATATATTGCCACCTGCACAAACGAAAGGCCCCTCTTCTACACTTTGGGGACACATATTTATGATTGAGGTGTGGAGCTCGTGTGTGGCAAACATATTTAAGCAATACTTTCTTTCGATAGAAATCACATAACAGAATTTTATGGCCGATGCGTTTCAAACCAGCCAGTGTGGTTCATCATCAGGGCCAGATGAAGAGGCAGACCATGGCAATGGCTTAAATAGAGAGCAGTGTAGAGACCAAAATTTCAAATAACGGCTATTTTTGAAAAATAATATTTAAATTATGATATTAACAAATATTATTAAGTAATGACTATATTAAATGGCTAGTTGTTGAAAAATAATATTTAATTTAATTTATTAAAATCAAATATTATTAATAATATTTGATTTTAATAAATTAATTTAAAATGCTATTTTTCAAAAACTAGATGTTTAATATAGCCGTTACTTAATGATAATTCATAATATCATAATTTAAATATTATTTTTCAAAACTAACCATTATTTGAAATTTTGGTCTCTACATTGCTCTCTGTTTAAGTCGTAGCCATGGTCTGCCTCTTCATCTAGTCCTAATGATGAACCACACTGGTTGGTTTGAAATGCACTAACCATAAAATTATGTTATGTGATTTCTACTGAAATACTTTTCGTAATTCATTATGGATCACAAAAGGCTGAATTCAGACAATACTTTCTTATCAAAGCATATTATCGTAGAGGAAATAGTTCTATGCCATCATCTTACCCAAGCTCAGTTCCCATCTTCTCTTCACATCAATGATTTTCCACAATGACTATATTGCACAGGATACAGTGCATTGCCAACTATTACTTGAATCACAACAAATATCGATACCTAGCACTTCAATCATCAATGCCATAAGCTATGGTCAATACATTGGAACTAGTTGATAGGTCAAGGTTACACTTCTCCTCCAACATCTAAACTTGGACATTGAGAACCCTCTCTCCCCACCTCTTTGGTTCTCTATTACTGCCCTTGGTCTCATTAGGACATATGCTAATATAGGTATTCAGGAGAAGATCTACAAAGCTTATTTGAAATTCAAAAGAATTGCACCATAACGACCCCTATTCCAAAACTTTAGTTTGGCCTTATCCACACCCTGGAGTAGTTCATATACAACTACACTATAACATAAGAGTTCGAAGGTGGGCGTCCTACATTAGAAAGGGTTTTCCAATGAATATAGGGGCCCTGCCCAGGTTTGAAATTTGGTTTATCTGTATAGCAAGGTGTGTGGGTAGTTGGCAGTCCCACTGAATTGATCTCGGGTCTTCTCGGTGATATGAAATAGATCTACCAATTCTCTTGATTAAAAAAAGAAAATTTCAAGCTTGTTATCACCAATTGTATACTGAAACCGATCGTCATCTTCAAAGGGGGCATAATATTTGTGCATATTATTTATTTGACAACTTGAATCTCAGGATCATTTTTTTTATGTGCTATAAATTAAAAAAACCATGGCTCCATTGTTTGTTTAGTGATTCACATCATACACGCTCTGTATGGGACTTCTCTTCAGCAAGAAAACCAAAGTTGTCTTGTTCCTTTGCAAGGTGCTACCCCTTAAGAATAATTCTCATAGACAAGAACTCCTATAACATGAATTTGATGTTAATTCTTGAATACCAAATATTATTTGTGTCCCAAGCAATTTTTATAACCCAGAAATTTAATTTACCCAATAATTTTTTTATGAAATTGTTGAATAAAAATACTTTGGTATTTTAACAATAAAATTGACAGCAAAATCACAAATGTCAAATCAATCACATGCCAAAAAGTATAAACCCTTCGAGTTATCCTTCAATTTTATTTCTCATAATAAATGAGAACATGACACACAGAGAAATACAATTTTTTTTACAGCAAATGGAACTTGGAAATTCGACTCCTTGAAAAAAGCAAACTGCACCCAATTTGCCTCCCTCGCTCCTATTCATCATGCGTGTGGCCCATGTGTAGTACTATCCACACATGTAGACTATGAGCAATACTATTTACACATGCGACGTCCCTGAACAAGTCAGCCTGTGAAACTCTTAAAGATCTGGATCTTGGCCATCTGTGAATCTGGTGCTCAGTAGCTCATATTGTCTTAACAAGTGAATCTAGGCCTCCACCAATAACAAGTGCAGATTAGAGTACCAATGGGATTCTAGGCCTCCACCAATAACAAGTGCAGATTAGAGTACCAATGGGATTCTAGTTTTAAAAGAAAACAATTCAAAAGGTCTCCTTTCTTCAAGAAAATAGGTGGTTATAGAACATACACAAGATCATAGCTCAACAACATGACTGTTGACATTCAAGTTGAGCTTAGAATACCAATGGGATCCTAGTTTCAATAGAAGCTAATGGGATTCATAGATCCTATTTTTAAATTTAATTTATTTTCCGTATTAGAAGTGGAAGTAGTTTTCTATTAGAATATTCATCCTACTGCATAATCTTTATTTATTCCTTGATTGAATCCTTTCAAGGCAATCAAATTTCATAAGATTCCTCTAGGTGAAAAGTAAACACAGGTTATCATAATCCATTAAAAACTAATAAGAATATACTGTTGGAAATAATACTGAGAGGGGGGTGAATCAGTATTATCAAGTCAAATATTCCTTTTTCAAATCCAAATGATATACGCTAGTTCAGTTAATTAAACCCCCAACTATGTAGAAGGAAACCCGCGTATACTATGCAAACTTATAATTTACTTTATCTTTCAAATGTTGATTGTTAATCTGTGTATTAGAATCAAATAACCAAAAACCAAAAACAGTAAAACAGAGCAGAAGATAATCACACACAAGAACACAAGATATAAGGTGGAAACCTAATGTGGGTGAAAACCACCTGCTGCAATTCGTCTCTATCTTCTCTTTAATTAGAAACTTCTTTTTACAATTGTATTGGTGCAGTCCTTTACCAGTACGCAGGCTGCAACCTGCAGAGAGCTACAAACCTCTCTCATTTTCCAGCTTCTCCTGGAAGGGAGCTACAACCCCCTCAGCTCTTGCACTAGCCAAGATACTAGTACGTAGGTGCTGGCCTACAGAAGGCTACAACCTTCTCTTTCTTCCGGGGACCACGTTTCATAAATTTTCAGACTGGATCCATGAACATCAATCAATCATCAAGAATTTCTGCATCAAACAATCTCCTTTTCACCAATTAACACTGAATCAAGTAGACACTTCTCTGACAGCGATATCCAAATCACAGTAACAGTAACCACACACAAAATCTGAACCCAGAACACCATCACTAGAACTTATCCTTCTCTTTGCACTAAGGTTCCTCCTTCATTCAGATCCAAATCTGCACCATAACCCAATTACCAGTATTCTAGATCTAGCACTTTATCAAATATTCAATAACAATTCAGATGATACTTTTCCAAATGATCTCCTTCCTCTTTTATAGTCTTATTCCTTTCACAATACCACGGTCCAAAACCATAATAACACAATACCATGAACCCAATACTTGGGATCAACACTTTTGGATGCAATACCACAAACCAAAACCATAGGATCAAAAACTGTCGGACTAATACCATGAACCAACAATGAAAGTGCGTGAACTTTTCTCCACATGAAATAAACTTTTCTCTGCATGAAAGTGTGTGAACTTTTCTCCACATGAAATAAACTTTTCTCTGCATAAAAGTGCGTGAACTTTTTTCTACATGAAATAAACTTTTCTCTGCATAAAAATGCGTGAACTTTTCTCTACATGAAGGAAACTTTTCTCTACATGAAAGTGTGTGAACTTTTCTCTACATGAAAGAAACTTTTATCTTCATGAAAGTGTGTGAACTTTGCTGCACTATAATTTATCATCTGAGATGAGTGGGTTGCCATCAAGTACAACATATGTATCATAATGCCAACACTATTCATCAATAATGTATCCTAGATACTGAACCTGGGTCATGCCAAAAGTGTATTTCTCCAAATTTGCACATAGCTTGTGTTTTTGCGGTATTTGGAGAACTCGTCGGATGTGGTCGAGATTCTCTTCCTAACTCTGGCTGAAGATCAGGATGTCATCCAAGTATACCACTACAAATGAGTTGGTGAATGGTCGCAAGATGTCATACATTAGCCTCATGAAGGTTGCAGGAGCATTTGTCAATCCGAAAGGCATAACCAACCATTCGAAAAGGACCTCCTTGGCTTTGAAGGCAGTATTCCAAACATCGGAGGGTTCAATTGGTACCTAGTGATATCCTGACTTCAAATCGATCTCGTTGAAATATGTTTCCCCCTTCAATTGGTCCAAGAGGTCATTAATCCACGAGATCAAGTACCTATTATGGACAGTGATCTTGTTCAGCGCCCGATAGTCAATACAGAGTCTTCAAGTCCCATCCTTCTTCTGTACCAACATGATCAAGCTCCCACAAGGCGATGAACTCAGATGGATGTGGCCTTTTTGCAACAACTCCTAAATCTACCTCTTGATTTCATCATTCTCCGGAATAAAGCACAAATAGATTGCTCCATTAGGTAGTGGCACACCTAGGGTCATATCAATGGAGTGCCTGACCTGATAGTGCAAAGGAACCCCTGCGTGGGACATGAAGATATCCTTGTAATCCTCCATGACCTTGTCCATCTGTAGTTGTCGTGCGGAGGGGGCCTATTTGGAGGTCGTGGCCATTGTATTCTTGTTTCCTTGAGGGCATATCATTAGGAAAACAAATTTCCTGGTTTTGGACATGAGCTTACTGCATTGTTTTGCAGTAACCAAAGAGATGGTGATAGGTAATGCTACCTCTGGTATCTTGTACAACTTATTTCCCAAAGTAACAATAACAGCATGGGGCCTTGATTCATACACATCAGGTCACTTCCACAAGTATGGTTGTCCTAATAATACATGACAAACATCAAGGGGAGTAACATCACACAACACCTCATCCATGAAGGGCTTGATGTTGTATGGAAGGCGACACTGCTAGCTTACGCGAAGATCTCGTCCTTGGTGAAGCCACCCGATGGTGTATGGTTGTGGATGTGCTATCGTTGGTAAGCCTAGCCCCTTAACGACCTCTGCCAAAGTGAGATTCTTTTGGCTTCTGCTGTTGACAATGAATTGTAATTGGGAGCCCTTTACCCACATCTTGGAGTGGAAGAGACGCTCCTCCTCCTCTGGATCTTCGGGTTCCTCCTTCTAGATCTTCATGGTAGAAACAGTGGCGTTGGGCTTCGCATCGATAATCTAGTTTCCTTTTTCATTCCCCTTGTCAGGTTTTGACTCAGAGTCGGAACATGCATCTGATTCTGAAACCTTTAGCTCAGCCACCAATGACTGCTTGGCTCGACACTCACTTGTGTTGTGAGTGGAGATTTTATGGAACTCGCACCACCTTCCGATGTCCCTTTTTGGCTTCACGATGTTGTTCTTTGCTTTTAGCTTTGGCGGGTTGTATTGGGTCGCCCCACCTTGGCTTTGTCTTTTGTTCTGCAGTTTGGGGGCACCTTTCGCTGGCTTCAAATTTTCAAATCCAAAGTCTCGCTTCTTCTATTTAAATTTTTTCTCGATCTTGATGGCATATCGGTATGTCATGCCGAGCGAGGAGATGTTAAGGAATTGTATTTGTTCCTGGATGTATTTGTGCAGACAGTCGTAGTATTTCAGTACCAAATGCTGCTCTGAATCCTTGATACCCAAATTTGTATGAAGGTTATGGCAAATATTGTAAAGGTTGGCATGTCTTAGTCCCTTCCCTACTGCAGTGTGGCCCACTTTATGTATTGATCCTCATAGCTTCCAACAGGGTAGTACTGCTCCTTGATGGCAGTCTAGAATGAATTCCAAGTGGGTGCGGCTAAAAACAATGATTTTGTACTTTAATCCTTCTTCACGCAGTAGGTTTCCCACCAGTCCTTAACATGGGGGGCAACTTTAAGAAGAGAAAAAGTAATATTTTCCTGGTCATAAAAATCATGAACAGAAAAATACCCTTCTAGTAGATTTAAACATTTATCTACGGCATCTGCATCTATCTAACCCTCAAATATGGGAATGTCAAAGTTAACTTGTACCTTAAAGGGTGTGGTGCTTCCAAAGTAGCTACTGGAAGTAGATGTGTCACCCCTGAGTAGTCACTAAAGGATTTGGGCAAAGTTGTCCATCATTGCATTCCTTTGCCCCTCGAGGGCCTCTTCGAGCAAGATTTTGATAGGATCTCCTACCCCCTCATCTTTCATTTCATCCTCCATGGGAGGCCATCGAGATTTGCGAGGTTGGTCTTGCAAAGGTTCGACGAGTTGAAGCCCTAACTCCTTATATCCCAACTTCGTTGGGGACATGCAAAGAAAGATAGAGAAAGAGCAGACCAATCTGATACCAATGATCCAGATTTAAATAGGAGCACAACAAATTATAGATATAACCATACATATAGAGATGTAGCAGAAATAATACTTCATTTCATTACTGTAAAACACTGAAATATACTTACAAACATAAATGGAAATAAACTAGCTAGGGTGATGGTGTGGCGGTTACATGCCTCTGAACCGTGTTACAATGAGGCTCAAAGGCCTATTTATTGTTGAGAAACAATGGAAAAACCTAAACATAAAAAAACCTAACCCTAGAAGATGAAACGCCAAATTGTGGGCCCCGTTTGGGTAAATTGGTACATCAACTTCCAGGGGTCGTAACTTTGGCATACGATCTTCGTTTTACATGCACAATATCTCGTTAGAAATATCTATCTGAGAACTACAACTTTGGGAAGAGAAACATCGGTCCATAGACCCATGTTGCTCCCAGTTTCCCAAAAAACTTCGTTTAGGGCCTCAAAATGACTCTGAAAGTTTAGGCCTCGAAAAAATGCTAAAAATAGTAAATTGTTCTACAATTAAGGAAACTGAAAAGCTGAAAGAAACAATGGTGGGGGTTCAAATGGACTTGGCAAGTGGCCACCAATATCCACCTAGACTAATTACCTAGTTGATTGATTCGGTGGACTTCTCTGGAGAGCCATGTCGAGGTGTTGAATGGTAGAGAAGGATGACTATGGTTTCAAACTTGCCTTATTAATCTGATCCACATGAGTGGTTTCTCAAATTGTAATATTTGACCCTCAGTTAGCTTACGCTGGGGAGTTGGCCCTTTCTGGTAATTGGGCTCAAGGATTTGGCCCGATCGACAAGAGGCTACCTCGAGACCTAGGTGTAGTGACACACAAAGTAGTTCATCAGGCCATTCATGGGTGCTACAATTGAACCTTGCTTGTGGACTTGGAGCGAGGATATATTTGGAGTAGCCAGTAATTTAGGCAGGATGTGGGCACCTCGAGCCGTGGAAGTAGCAAATGGTGGTTCTTTTGGGAAGGGAGTAGAGACCATTAGCTAGGGAGAGGATGTTGTGCTCATTTGATGGGGGAGGAGAGACATTTTTCGGACCTTACAGTGGGCATCCACGAGAGCCAATGGTGTAGGAGATTGGGTTGTTACTTGGTGGTGCAATCCAGTGTTAAGTGATAGTGTGTGTGGCAACTCCATTTGGCGTCAACAAGCTAGGTTGTGATGATGTGGTAGATAGAGGGGTCATGGGGACCATCACCCGGTAGGGCAATAAGTACATGAGGGTGAGTTGGACCAACTAATTGGTGTTTCTTCTGAGTGGGTGGACGTTCCCTTGCCCCATTCTTTTGATTTTATTCAAGCTCAAATATTCTGTCCAGGAATGAGTCGAGCAAGAAGTCCAAGATCGACACAATAACAGGGATGAAATTATTATTTCTCTCAATGATATTTAACATAACCAACGGCACAATTTTGACCAACAAGGATCTCTTCATCGCAGCCAAAAGAGATTCCAAGTTTAGATGGATATCTTCGAGGGTCAGATGGCTCATATGAAATCCCATGTTCACAATGATTTTCAACACCCCATTGAAGGAGGTAATACAAGGGTCCTAATAACGCAAATGTATAATGACAAGAGAGAGTTGTATTTTGTCTCCGGGGCATTCGTGGGTGCTACAATTGAACCTTGCTTGTGGACTTGGAGTGAGGATAGCTTTGGAGTAGCCAATAATTTGGGTAGGATGTGGCCACCTCGGGCCCTGGAAGTAGCAGATGGTGGTTCTTCTGGGAAGGGAGCAGCGACCATTGGCTAGGGAGAGGATGTTGTGCTCATTTGATGGGGGAGGATAGACATTTTGGGCAACCAGTGGGCATCCACGAGAGCCAATGGTGTAGGAGGTTGGGTTGTTACTTGGTGGTACAATCCAGTGTTAAGTGGTAGTGCGTGTGGCCACTCCATTTGGTATCAACAAGCTAGGTTGCGACGGTGTGGTAGACAGAGGGCTCAGGGGGACCGTCACCCTGTAGGGAAATAAGTACACGAGGGTGAGTTGGACCAACTGATTGGTGTTTCTTCTAGGTGGGTGGACATTCCCTTGTCCCATTCTTTCGATTTGATTCAAGCTCAAATATTCTGTCCAAGAATGAGTCGAGCAAGAAATCCAAGATCGACACAATAACAGTAATGAAATTATTATTTCTCTCAATGATATTTAACATAACCAGTGGCATAGTTTTGACCGACAAGGCTCTCTCCATCACAGCCAAAAGAGACTCCAAGTTTAGATGGATATCTTCGAGGGTCGGATGGCTCATATGGAATCCCATGTTCACAATGATTTCAACACCCCACTGAAGGAGGTAATACGAGGGTCCTAATAACGCCAATGTATAATGAGAAGAGAGGGTTGTATTTTTTCTTCTGAACAATTTTGTGTCTTTTGGGCCATCGACATATGGTCATATAGCTTGTTGTTCTTCAATTTGTACTTATAACCACCAAATCTGATATGAGTGAGGCTTTAGTTATTTAGTGAAAAAACATTATCACAATATATCATTTACAAATATTGATTTTAAAAAAAAACATATATATTATAATAAATTTCTTAAAATACCATATATAATTAAATATTGATAAGATTACATAACTTTATTACGCTATTATCATCTTTATAAGCAATATATTGCAATACTTTTTGCTTTTGAATTTATTATTCATATATCTAATAATTATTTTTATTATTTTCAATTATTTTAAAACAAATAGAATTAATATTAAAATATTTTGTTAATTAATACTTATTATTTAAAATGTTAAGAAGAAAATTGTTTAATATTTATTTTAAGTGTTTTCCAAAGGAAAATATATCAAAAATAATAGTATATTATTATTAT